>VZTN01000144.1:137117-174234 GCA_013400515.1 Erpornis zantholeuca
TAAAAGGGAATTCAAGCGTAACAAAACGGGGGGAGAGGGCGCGGTGGCCGCTACATGGCCGGAGCGGCGGTCAGACCTTGCCTCCTCCGCGGACACACGGCGGGATGGGCGGGCGGCGGGTCCGGAGGCGGGGGAAGAGGGATGAGGCGGGGGGAGCTGGCGG
Organism: Erpornis zantholeuca; assembly: GCA_013400515.1. NCBI lineage: Eukaryota > Metazoa > Chordata > Aves > Passeriformes > Timaliidae > Erpornis > Erpornis zantholeuca. The sequence goes on from VZTN01000144.1 coordinate 137,281, forward strand.
TGGGGTGGGATGGGGCGGTGGGAGCGGCGAGAAGCTGTCGGGGGCTGGGCAGCGCCCGCCCGCGGGGGAGGGAAGGGCAGGGGCAGCCCGAGGTGCTGCGCCCACGTCGTCCTTGCTGCTACCGTCTCTGTCGCTCGCCTCCTCTCGGGATAACCACGTTATTTCCCAGTGATCGTTTCACAGCTCTACTCTAAGGAAGAGTTAATTAAGCTTAAATCGCTGTTTGAAATCCCCGTGTCACTAATTCCCCGAGCGCTGCCTGCCCGTGTGCTGTCCCGGAGCAGGGGCTGCTCGGTGGGTATCCCCCGATCCCAGCCCTGCACGCCCAAGCTCTCACAACATCCCCTTCCCAAAATCCCTCCTTAGGCACAGGTAGGCAAGAGAAGTTTTATTTACGAAAGGTGTTTCAATGAAAATTTCTTAAAAGTTGAAAAAGACGATGCAAGTTTACAGCAGAAATGACTTAAAATATAACAAATTGCACAAAATATTAACACTGATCATACAATATTTCAAAGATTAACAAGCGTGTGCTAAGGAAACTGTAGAGTCTAGAAATACCCCAAATATATCTAGTTTACAATTGCTGTACAAAAAGCAGGTATAAATACTTCACATCTAGAAAAAATACGCAGAACCTTTGAAATAGACTTTCCCTTACATATAAACAACCTTTGTAGAAAAAAAACAAAACCACCCAATACAGGCCAATCCCCCCCACTCTGAGATATGTTTGAACTAGTACTGGTTAGCACCAACATCTTAGTGTGTCACAAACAGGAGTTGTTCCATTTCTTAAAAAATAATTTCAGTGTTCAGAATTTACTTAAGACCAAACAGAGACTAGAAAAGATAACACAGTATGGTACATTCATAATTTGATGGGAAACGAATACAGAGGATGTGGAAGTTGAAAAACCATGTTGCAGTCAGAAGTACAGGGCGGATTTCGTGGTTCTCATTCCTACAAGACTCCTGTTTGTGTCAGCAGTGAATTGCTTTGACCCTGATCTTTCAAACAGTTATGTGCATGATTGATGAAGCCAATGCCAGCAGTATCAGGCCTTTTAATCTATTCATTTTCTTGCCATGTCAAAAGTCAAAACCCTTTTGAAATAAGACACCTGTTGTGAAGTTGTAGTAAGTGAAATGCATGTTTCCCTAGAATACCTGTATGGAATTGCACTAAAAGTAAAAAATAAAGTATGTTTTCTAAAAGGGCATCCATGAAGGTTTATTAGAGACAATCTGGCAGGCTCAGGTTTATGGTAATGCAGTGTTTTTACATACAGTTTTAAGAATAGAACAATTATAACTCTTTTTTAAAAAAAATCCACTAGCTTTTCTTGTTAATATTAACACCAATTTCTTTAAGTTAGTAATCTGCCATTACAGGAGCATAGCACCAATTTAATATTTATTGCTGTTGTGTATCCCTACAAATATATTTTCCCAAGGTATTTACAGCTGTACAAATATTCATAAAAGTGCAAAATTAAGACTTTATTCTGTGTATTCATTGTGTTGGGTGTGTTGAGTCCCACGCACCACCGTGATGCTGCCCTGCCTTATTGCTGTGTGGTGGGAGGTCAGAGCACCCCGACGTGAGCACAGCGAGCCCCAGGGGGAATTTTCAAGCACAGTCTCCTCTCCCCCCTCACTCCACGCTCACCTTCAGCTCCACTCCGTGCTGCAGCCCACTGGGAAGTGTCCCTAAACGTCGTTGGAGCCTTGGCTGGCACAAGAGGAGAAGCTGTCGTACAGGGAATCACTCAAGGATTCCAAATTGTCCACGTCCTGCCGACCTGAGCTATTCAAGGATGCTGCTTCTTTCTTTCCATTTTCTTCCTTCTGTCCTTCAACCTTGTTCAGACAGTTCTTCTCTTTTTCTAATAAAAGTACATTATTGCTTTTAAATTTATTGAGAGACTCCAGGGAAATTTTTGATACTCTATTCTGGGAATCTTCTTTTGTTTCTTCAGTTTGCTTCAATTTCTGTAAAAGAGAGGGAAATATTAGAAGCATATTCCTTAAAAAGTTATCCTATTGTACACCATTAATTACCATCTTTCCAAAGTTCACAGGGTGAAAGGAGATAGAATGTTAGATGCTTAAATAACTGTTATAATTAAGTAGAACATTAGTGTCCATTTTAGGATAAATCATAACTTTAATGATTCTGCCGAGACAAATAGGACTCCATTTATGTAACACTCAAGTGCTATTAACATCCAAAGTAGCAGACCCTGGCTGTGCATGTGTTAAACATTTCCAGAATCCTCACAGTAATTTATATCCTCTCCTGTATGAATACTTTGGGGGGTATGGTTAAACAGGTATTTGTTTAAGTAGAGTTTAAAAAAAAAAAAAGAAGCGCAGAGGAGAAAACAGCATTTTCCCTCAATTAAGGATGCAAATTAAACTTGCTAGGGAATAACCTCACATTTTGCATGTATAAGCCTATTGATTTCCACAAACCCAAACCCTCTCTAATAGACAAGAAAGCAACAAGACAGGAAATTACACTGAACTGGGCCAGTCCCCACAGACCAGAATCAATCAGATATTGGCCAGGCCTTCTCGGAGAAGTGGTGTAATTCTGTGGGAACACTGGACGATGTATTAGCACATTATATTAAAAACACACAGTAGGATTGTACCAGAGTAATTTTATCCCTTTGTGAGCTACTGGTATTTTCAATCAGAGATCTGACCAAGGGCTCATTAGGGAGCTGTGCAGGGAGCAGCTCAATAAAAATGGCCTGCTGTTCATATACAGAGTGTTTCAAAATCTGAGTAAGTAACTCCTCTTAGAGATCATATTACCTGAGAAATACGGGATAGCATTCAGCATTTTACAATCAACGTTCAATAACCTCCCGGACAGATAAGATTCAAGGATTCTGAGATATGCCATCAGAGTGCAAAGCCATTCCTCATTTTTGCTACTGCCATCAGATGGCACAGGCACAATCAGTAAATTACTGTAAATCCAAGGCATCAATATTTTTGTTTAGCTAGAAAATGAGATGGCATTTTATGCACACTGAAGATATAGCTTGGGCAGATGTGTGGAAGCTGTGGGTCATTACATGCGCACTTGTAAAGGCTCCTTAGAATTTTCTGAAGAATTCAAGCTTCAAGTCACTCAAATGTTGTGCATGTTGTGCTGCTTCTCCTTGGAAATCTTTGGCAAAAGTAAGACAAATTGTTACATAGTTTGATTGCTTGTTTTGATGGCTAGTTAGATAAAAATTGAAATGCCAGTCCAATGACTGCTTGTGCTCTGATCTTGTCACATTTCATAAGCTGACAATGCATGGATTAGATTATTTTTGGAAAATGTTTCAAACAAACTTGAGCAAAGCAACAGGAGATCCCAAAGTCTCAGTAAATGAACATTTTCTGTTTGGTTCATTAATTAATTTTGAGTCTAAAAGGTTTTAGGGAATGTTATGTTGGATTCTAATTTTGGATGACAGTTAAAACTAAGATCTTCAATATCTGTAATTAAAATGTTTTCTGAGATAGAGGAATATAACCCTTGGTAATGGGAATGAACACAAATTTAGGATGCTGCAATAGAAATTTTTCACAATTTCACCTTAAAATGTTCTTCCTTTTGCCCTCATTTAAAATACTGCAGAAGTTGTTTTACTTTCCTGTAGGCCAGATGAGAAAATTCTCAGCAGTGGCATCAATAACACACGTTAGCACTTTTTGCTTTTCAGAGTGCTAAACCTAAAATACTTTATTTATATGACAGACTAAATGATATTTCTTTGTCTGTAATTTTCCCACTTCACAGCTTTTCTTTAGATAAATTGAATGTGACTACTTAGCACAGACTTGGGACTGCAGGACTCAATACTGGAGTTAGTAAGGCCTGTGATAAAACTCTTATTGATTCAAATGGAGCCAATTTCAACTCTGGGGCAGAAGGAGCACAGACTCCTGGTGAATTTGCAGGACAGAGCAGTCTGGGTGAAGCATCACAGTCAGGGGAGGATTTTGGCTATCATACTGAAGGATGGATTTACATCACAGGACAGACCAAACTGAATTCATTGGTATATTCTGAATACATGCAGTATCAATAATTTTTTACACCCATCAAGCACAACCTGGGCTACAATCCTACTTTAATCACACCCTAGATTCTCATTTATTTTATAGAATATATTAGAGAAACGGCAGGGAATAAAAGTACTCTATAAATTGTAAGCAAAAACGAAACATGTGAAATTGAAGCTCATCAGTGAAACCTGTTAGCAAAAGATACTGAGTAGTGAACAGTATACCTATGATATAAAGGCTTAAAGGGAACACTAATTCTAACAGTGGTAGCAAAATTTCTTACTAAAACAAGAATCAACTCAGAAATAAGTTACAGATATTTTTGGACATACAGTTGTCCTTTTTTTAGTTGTCCTAGTGCTCAGTTACATCCACCGTAAAACAGCCTGAAACTTTTCCTTCCTTTTACACATAGAAGAAAAACCATGAGCAAAAATAAAACTTTAGGCAGAGATATTAATGTAAGAATCTGCAGAATCAACGAATAATTTTCTCCCACAATAACACAATTAAGTACATTCCTAGAGTTGAAAAGTCACTGGTAATTCCTTTAACCTTGGTGTGTGTTAGAACAAATGTTATCCCAAGTTAAGATTTTTTTTCTCTAGTTACTATAGACACAATTTGTAAAAAATTACCAAAGAGTGTTTATTTAGATTCATCCTTAAATAGGTTTCTTATTATTCACGGCAGTCACAAAAGCTCCTGGATGAATCAAAAGGCAAAAGCAAAACAACTATTGTTAGAATTTGACTGATAAATTGTGTATGTGGTTACATAGTATCTTTGGGTTTTTTATGTAGATTTGCTATTGCCTGCAGCAGAGTCACAGCTGTAACAAAGAACAAGGGTTAGCCCAAAGATGTTAGCATTGTGTATTTTAAATTAATCAGTTCATTAATGCATTTGAGAGTCACACTAATGCAGCTGCCTGTGCAGAGTGGAATGTGAGGTGGGAGTGTTCTACATCCACAAGAACTGTGTGAGATTTGGTAAGAAGTGTAGAGAGCCCCCAACCTTTAACTCATGGGCTCCAGTCAAATCTCTCCTACATCGGGCGTGCCTTTCTCCATAGTGAAGAGGTGGTTTCAACACCTCAGCAAAAAGAAAGACTCCATGATTTTGCTCATTACAAGAGCTAAGATGGACCAACAGCCCGTGCTTGCTCTCATACAGGATCCTTCTCAGCAGTAATGCTTAAAACCATTTCAGCCTGAAAGTTTTTGCTGCTGACTATTCTCATCTGTTCTGTGAATAAGGTGAGTGCTGCATTGGACACTATATGTTTTCCTAAATAGTAATTAGGGGAAAAGACAAAAACATATAGTCAGAGACTTTGGTCCACGAGAGAAAGATAATAGAAAAGAAGGAAAAAATGCTCAGTGCCGACAAGAACTGTGATTTTCACAGTGCCTCTCTAACAGCTCTGGCCCATCACCCTAAAGCAGATCAATGTTTTACTTATCCTAAGTTATTTTTGCATGGAAAACCTGTATCCTTATGGGCTTAGGGTATGGGGAGCATTTGTTGTTCTACTCCACTGCGTAAGTGGAGAGCTTCCCACCTGGAAACTTCCCACCTGGCTGGAGCTTCTCAGCCCTGCCCAGGATGGGGTGCCTGGTACCACCTGCCAACAGTGACCAGCTGTCAGCAGAGGAGAAACTCTTCCTGACATACATAGACACTCATCACAAGTCGCCTCACTTTGAAATAAACCCATGAGTCATGAATCAGAATAATGTTTCCTCGTTGGCAACATCCTAATGGGAATAACTAAAACCCATTAGTGATGTAATAAAATCTGGCATGTCACTTCAAGCACAGCAAATCAGGAAAACAAAACTAGCCTGCAGTTACACTGATACATTATAAATAGGTGTTATTTCTACATTAATGCATCAAATTAGGTTCTCTGCAAACTGTAAAAATGAGAGGTTACATGTGGGTGGAATGCCTTTTCAGAGCTGTGTGATCCAGGACCAGGAACAACTGCAGCCCTTCGGAATGGCACAGATTCCTCAGGTGTAGTGGGAAGGAGGAGCAGGGAAGGGTGGGCTGGTTCACAGGCACAAAGGACCCCACACTTGTGTGCAGGAAGGAAAGCAGCAGCAAGGCCATTTCTTGTATGTGGTAGCACACAGAAGCTCTGGTTATCTGGAGGTCAGGCTATGCTTATAAGTCCTGCCAGAGCCCAGAAATAGCAATGAACCATTCTGCAGAATAAATGTATTTTCCAGCTGTCTAAGTTTAGTTAACCAGCATTTTAAAGGCTCAGAATCAGTTACAAAAAGGAATAAAACGAACTTTATTTATTTCTCTCATGCATTGGGCAATTTAGTTTTTAGATTAACACAAAAGCAAGAAGGGCATTGCTTCAAGTGAAGTATAACTGCAAAACACTATTGGGTAAAAACAACAAAATTGCTATGAGAATTAAATATAGATCAACAAAATCAATACTTAATTGTATAACTCAAGGTCTTTCATTTCGGATCTGATCTCTAATAGAAGATACAAAGTATGTTCCCTTTTGGTTTTTTACTTATTCCTCATAACTTTATTGTGAGGGAAAACAATTTTCTAGATTTTAACTTTTTAAAAATTGCTTGTTACTTTGTCTGCATATGCTCAGGGTAAACTTGATCCCAGGAGCCACTATTTCTTATTTTAAATTCAGAGTTCTACCAATTTAGATATCCTCTAAGTCCTGTAACTGCTTTGTATTTATGACACAATGGGTCTAAGTGGGATATGCTGTTGTAGCATTGCACAGGCTCATACATAACCTGTTTAGTGGGACAATTTTAATTTTTGTGGAGCAGGTGCAAGGAGATACAGGGGAGTTTTCTAAACAGAGATGTGCTGGTCTAACCAGAAGTAACTTCTCACTGAATTCTGTGGTCTCACACCACCGTTTGCAGTAGAAGGTGCCACGTGGAAAGGGTTGGGCTTGAGCCACCAGGCAGTGGCTGTCTGTCCCCCAGCCAGCACAGAAGGACATGCAGGCTCTCTGTGCAAAGTGAACAACCTCCAGCTCTCCTGTAACATCAGGTGAACAAGTAGCACTCTGCAGTGAAAATAGCTGTACAGCCACATCCAGGAAACTTCAAAGGTGAAAGCTGTAACTGCGTGACCTCTGCTGCATTACAGCTGAGCTAAAAATGTGATGTTTGAACTTTTTTCTCTTTAAAGCATAATTTTAAATAATAAGATAAGCCTTGCTCTCCATTGTACATTGTCAGAAGCTTTCATCTATTTTCTGGACTGGCAGTAAAATAATTTCTGAAATAATGAATATTTTTTCTTTTTTCTACTTGAGCAGAAGTCCCAAAATTATTTTGCTGTAGCAGACATTCTCAGAGACACACCATCAGATTTTCAACATAAACAACAAGTGCCAGTTTGTTTTCTGGGGAAAAATGCATTGCTAGGAAGCATTTTTAAGTTGATTAGTCTGTTGAGCAGTTGAAAGGAAAGCCAGATATACACAGGTATGTATCATCCCCTGATGGCATTATGGCTAATGTAAAAATGACAACGTAGTCAAAGTTTATCCAGTTTATTTCAGGGTGTAAAAATCTACAAATATATTTGAGTATCACAAGGAAAGAATTTCTCATGATCCTGAATTATTTCTCATGATCCTGAATTATCCTAAGTGAATTACCTTAAAGGAAAAAAAAGCTGATTAGCACAAACCATGTACAATTCATAGCTGCAGATCTGGACAGAACAGCTATTGGCTAGTGAACAGGTGGCTGAGGACTTGAGACTTATGTTGTCTACAGCTTGAATTCTTGTAGTTTAGGAGAAAAAAGATAGTTTACTGAATTGGGCCTTATGCTTTCAAAAGCATAATTTTCATAAAATGACAAGGTGAGTCAGTACATTCAGCATTCTAATGCCAGGATTACCATCCTCATACATGAATATATCCCTGACATGACAAGACTGACCTGATTAAGTTTATACCAACCCTCTTTGAACTTCTCCATAATTTAATAATAAAGGGTGTTGAGGTCTGAGCTTCCAGGCTTTTTGCCTTCTGTTCAGGTACAAACCAAATGGTACAAATGTGTTTTCTCGTAGTGCCTCAGAATGGCCACTGGCTGCATCAACTCTGCATGGACACAGTTTATTTAAAGAGGAATAAGAAAATACAATTCTAAGTGGCAATACCTTGGAAAACGATAACAGTGCTGGTGCTCAGCCAAGTGTGTTGAGGGGATGTATTAAAAAGAAAAGCAATTAAACACCAGTGCTTTCTCCAGAAGGCAAAGCACAGCCTCACTCTGTTCACATTGGCAGAATCACCAATTTTGCTTCTCACAGAGGGAATCTACCCACTAAAAGCAATGCTTAGTGCAATCAGAAGCTCACCACAAGGCATTAAAGCAGAAATATCCATGGTGAGAAAGGAAGCTGTTACTCAATTTTTAAAACCTGATGGACTGAAAATGAACAAGAGATGTATAAGATTCACTTTACTCCTCAGAGATCTTTTCGGCTCTACTAGTAGAGGGACTTAAATAGCAAAATTCTTGTGATTTTCCAGTGATTGAAAAAAATGGCAGTGAAAAAAAGTCATAGTGAAAGGTAAGATTGGTGACAAAGTTATTGAACTTGGCTTAACCATTTGAAGGTCAATACTGTTCCTTTACAGAATTACATGAAGGGTTACATTGCCAATGATAACCAAAGGGAACTGAAACTATGCAGTCCTAAATAACTTCACTGTTTCAGTCTTCATCAGACTGTATTTCACCTCACAGAATTTAAATATACTATTGAACAAAAGTAGCTATCCTTATCTTGATGAAAGTATGGCTGATTGTTTCAATAAAGAAGGGGCTTTATCCAAAAAAGGGGATAAAATTTTATCCTAGGTTTGGAGGTTTTTTTTTTTAATTGGGACATGTACACAGAACTGAATCAAGGAGGCGAAAAAAAGTATTGTTCTTTCTTTTTTTTTTTTTAATCCAGTACCAAATGCAGTTTTTAAAGAGATAGATTCTATCTCCCATTTGACTGAAGTGAAAAAATCCTCTCAAACTTGGTAAATGCAGGATTGTACCCATATAACATATAATCTCACAGACATTTTCAGTAATCAGAGTAATTTCTTCTGTATGGCTGAACTATTCTCAGACTACTGCTCCTGAGTATTAGCTGTATTCTTACCTGTCTTCATCCTCCACCTTTGGCTTTTTTGAATAAAACCATTTATTTTGGTGGTTACAAAGACACTTATCCCCTCTCTCTCTAGTGATGCCTCAGTTCCTGGCCTGTAATGTCTGTCAGTCACCCAGAATACTGGAATTGGGAAAATGGAATTGCACTCCAAGAATGTAATGTAATGTATTGTATTGCATTGCATTGTAAAAGGTAATTGGAAGTGGGTAATGATTTTCCTCACTAGTAATCCTGTCTTTTGTGTCCTGGACTAGATTCATAGCCTGTGACCATCCAGCTGACCTGTGGATAAAAAGACAGAAGCAGTAAAAGGAGAATCATGGAATCACAGAACTGTTTAGGTTGGAAAAGACCTTTAAGATCATTGAGTCCAACTACTGAAGAAGGAAGATTATATGGCAGAATCAAGAGCAAATCAGCAGGATGACAAAACCATGTAGAAGTAATTCTCCCAGGTGTGAAGACTGGCTTGTTAAGAGGGCTGTGCTGTCTGGGGGAGAGTTCAATGAGCGTGAACCTCTGCTGGGAGACCTGCAGAGGAAGGAAAGGGAATGTCCCTTCTTTCAAGTTCTCAAAGTAATTCAGAGAGGTAGCTTAAACAAAGGAGTGAGTTCCACAGCAAATAGGCCTTTTTTATTTTTAGCCTCTGAGGAGGAAGGAAATTTGGGAAGAGACAATCTTCAGACCCATCAGCCCCCCTCTCTGTGACTGCAACGCTTGGCTGCTGCAGAGAGAGCCTTCATGTCCAGGCTGCACCAACATCAGAACTAAAGCTCTTCCAAGCTCTCACCAGGAATACAGAGGCCAAAACTTTAGAATTTGGAAACAGAGTGTTCTTCACTGTTAAAAAATTCCAAATTAGCTTGCTTAAACCCCAGTCATAAACAACATAGTTTATTTTAGGAGCCTGAAGATGACATTTCCCTTTCCACTATAGAGTTTAAGCAATTCTCTACATATCAGAGATTATACCTCTAATGACTCTAACAAAACCCCACTGCCCTTTCTTTCCCTTTCTGTGACACCTGGCTTCTGAAAGGCACTAATGACACCCACTAGGTGTGCCCTCCTCTGCACCTTCCCTACATGAGGGTTAGGGGCTGGGGCTGGGCAGTCCTGCATCACTAAGTGCTCCTTCAGGAGCAGGGGGAGAGGCTAGAGCCCAGGCTGCCTTCCCAGTAAATCTGTAGCAGCCTGAACCACATGCATACTGTTTTCTGACTCTGCAATGAGACTAGAGAAGTTCCTTTGTAATCAGAGAAGCCTGGGACAGGATGGATGCAAATAATGATGCTGGTTACATGACCGCGCTTGCCACCTCGCCAGCTGACGTTAGGAGCTGCAAAGTTTTCAGCACTGATTCAAGCAAAGCATGAACTGCAAACCTATGTCTTAAGTTCATCTGCTATCAAATCCAACATAACAATGCAGTTACTTACATGAACTTTCTAAATTTATGCAAACAATTTATCTCTGCTGTAGGGCAGAGTATTTCAGGGATGGCAGCACAACACACACAAAAATCCAAGACAGAGTTTCAGGCATTGGCTGCAGAACCAAATTAAAGTAGAAGGATAAATCCTCTCTTGCAATTTTTAGTTCATTTCAGTACAGCAAGTTGTATCAATAAAAAGCCTATAGTATAAGTCAGCTAGAAAATAAATGCCATGAAGGATGTTCCATTTTATGTTGTTTGAATTTGATTAGTGATTAGTCCTGGCAGTTAAACCACATGGGAACAGTAATCAAGGTTTCTCTACTGTGGTTCTGTAACAACTGGAAAACACTGTTGGCTCATGTCCTATTCCATGATGGGATATTAACCTGAAATCTAATTAATATATGAATGAATTACGTTTCTAGAAACATACTATATTATAATCAATTTTAAGTGAGTTCCTAACAGGAGATAAGATGGAGAAAAAGCTGTAGAATTACCAGAGGCTGATAAATTCTGTTTACTGTGACTGATGATTTTTATGGAGGATAATTTTACAATCCATCAAACTTTTGTCAGTTCAAGAATCATGCTGCCAAACGTATGCAGTAAATTAATTTTTAAATTTACATATTTATTAAAAATCTTATTGAAAACAGCAGGAAGTAAGCCTTGTTTGAATAATAAAATAACTTGTTATTCTACTGGAAAGAAAACAAAAAAACCCCAGCCTTCTATTAAGATGATTTTATATCAAGGCAATAATTATAAACAGCTACATAAATTAGTTAACCAAACACTGCATTAAAATAGCCAACCCAAAATTAATCAAGAATTTAGAAAACCCGTTGGAAGATAATCAAGTAAAAATGCAATTTAAAAGCTAAGAAATCCATGGCTGAGTTTCAGATGTGCTGGAGGACAGGTTTTCTAACCCAGGCCTGTTGGCTGGAGGTGCAGAGGAGGGTGGGATGTCAGCAGTGTTCCCATGCACGTGCCCAGTGGGATGTGGGATCTTTGTTCCCTTCCCTGCAGTTTTTTTTGGCTACTCCTGACACTGGAGCCAGCCATTCACCCTCTAGAAACACCTACTTTGTGTCTGCAAAATGCACACTGGGGTACGTGCAGGGAATGGGCAGTTCACCTCCTAAATGCTGATGGCAGGTATCAGTCCTTTTTTTAACTCTAGAGGATGCTCAAAAAGAAACACTGTTTCTCTATTATTAGAAGAATTAAGAATTTGAGTTATTGGAAATAAGAATTTAGAATTAAGCAGAGCAATGCTGGGCACCAAGATGACCACCACTGGAGATGGGGATGGAAGCTCCTACAGCCAGGAGATCTATTAGTGTTGAACTTGCCTCCTCACTGAATTAAAGCAGTGATATCCATTTTGATTAACATGCATATCATCTGGCTGTGATCCGAGGGGAGTTTTAGTTAATTTATGGATTTAGATGTGTTTGCTTCATCTTTTAGGAACGAGTACATCTGTTTCTGGTCATGAGAAGCTCTATCCTACTTCGTGGCTCAGCCAGGCATACAGAATGTCTCCCACTGGGATCTGCCAGGAGGCATTAGTGCTTGCAAACTCTCTGTGAGGGATACAGCCTCCAAACAGAAAACTCAAGGACAAGTGCTGGACAGACCTTTGCCTTTCCACCTTCAGCATCCCTGGATACCAGCAAAGTTCAGGTTTAGCATCTAACAGGACCTGAAAGGGTGGTAACTGTGCTGAGCCCACCTGGGCTGTAAAAGGCCCTTCCAAGGTTGTGTTATTTTGGCAAGGCTTTGGAGGCTTTTTCAGAGAAAGGAGGCACAGTGAAAATAGATATTGGGAACCCTGATTCTGTGGGGTTTGACTCCCGTGTTTGGCTGTGAGAAAACCTTTGCTGGGAATGACTGAAGGAGGAATTTGGTGTGAAGAACCAGCACAGGCTCCTGCTCCCACAGTGGGCTTCCTGCAGGGACAGAATAACACAGTAATTTTTTGCATTGATTTTGCTGCAATTTGTGTATAAAAAGAGAAATGTGTGAAGTGAGAGCTGCCACATAATTGGATTTGTTGGACAAATGCTCTAAGAGATTTATTGACCTTAGGAATGCATAAATGTTACTGCAGTATCAATGCTGCAAAGTGCAGTGAGATGCTGGTGCTATAGAACGTGTTCCTATGCCTATAGCATAGATTGTAATATTGTTAATATAATAGGCCACTAGGAGGACTAAAATACAACTGGAATTCATGCAGACACACTGTACAGCTAATACACACTCACTTTTTGAATGCCCAATGACGATAAAAACAGAAAATCTGGATGAAAATACAGAATAAAGCAGCTGCCAGGCACTACTACTGAATGAATAATTGGAAAAAATATTGCTGAAAATGAGCAGGCATGTACTATTTATTGGAATACAAAAAAGAAATTATTTTAAGTGTTGATTTCTTCAACACCTTAGATTATTCAGGATTCAAATACTCATAACAATGGAATAAAAATTTCCTCCAAGCACAGGCATGGTTAGGAGCCCTGTATGGACAGCAGGACTGCTGAAGATGGTAGAGTTCTGCCCATGCAAAACTCTTTGCAGGATCAGGGTGCGAATTTTCTTCTGACATTCCAAAAATTCCTCATCAGAGGAGTGATGTGTTTATGGTTATCCCTTATAATGCAAGATCTCATCTTGAGCAAGAATGCTTGATGAGAATATTAAGTGATAATGATTATTTGCTTAGTGCTGCTATGGGGCCTTCAAAGCTCTCAAAGCAGCCTGCTGACAGTACTAGATTAAATTCCAAATGCAGCTGGAAGGTATTATTTATATTCTTTATTTAAAAATGGGGAATTTAATAGCGAGAGAGGTTTAGCAATTTGGACATTCAACCAGAACATCATCCCTATCTCCACAGTCCTGCACTCTTGTCTGCTAAGCTTTTTGTCAGTATTTGAATATTTTTTTTATTTGCAGGCAAAAATTTCTCCATGGAAAGACAGAGGCCTATTGTCCTCACTAGGGAGCATCTGAAATACTCTTCAACATACAGGACCTGGCATTTAATCCACTGAATGTGGTAGTTAATCAAATGTTTTGCACTGACTTTAGCAGAGTTTGGATCAGACTCTTGATGCATTAGAGAAATAAATTATTTAACTTACTGAGTTCCCCTAGAAACAAAATATTGAGCTGCAAACAAAGCTAACAAACACCAAATGGGATGCCATCTGCTGCAATGAACAGAACATGACCAGTTCCCCCCATGCTTGAGATTTCTCCAAAATACAATTTGAAATACGTTTGTTAAACTCCCAAATGTCTCACAGAATTGGCTTAGCACAGGTTAGAAATGCTAATGCCACCAGCAGCAGCAAGGCAGGCTGTGATGTATCAATTGGAGTCGCTGGTGGTTTCATTCCTATTGGACTGCTCTGTGTAAACTCCCAGGGTTTTGTGCTGTCCAGAGCCTATGGAGATATTTGTCTTTGTGCCCTGTGTCCTGGGGCCTATGGACACTGAGTGCTTTCTCCCCCTCAGTCAATATGAATGGTAATTATCCATGTAATGCTGCATTCATAAATCTGGATTTTTCTATCCTTTGACATCCAGACTCCATGCCTACTGGAGAAACAGGATATGGAGGCAAAAGCTCTGCTTCCCACAGACATCTCCTCCAGGAATGGCACAAGATAGCTGAAATCCTAAGTCTGGAGCATTCCCTTCTTTGTAGGAAAGTTTTTGGCTGTGGAGGAGAGAGAGTGGGCTCCCCAACACTTTCACAGGAACAGAAGGACAGCGCTGAGCTAAATGCAGAGCGTGTGACGCCTGCGGGTGACATCAGCGTGAGCTCCCTTTCCGCTTCCCAGGCACACCGGCTGGGCAGCCAGGCAGCTCTTATGTAATGGCAGGGGCAGGATTCGCCTTGGAGAACAAGACAAGAGGATAAATATCTTCCCACCTCAATTTCCTGCCTGGCCAGACACTTCATCTTCTTGGATCACCACGACAAGTGTGATGGAACCACCACAAACAAACAGAACCTCCAAAGACAGTTTAGTCTTTAGCAGCCAGGCAGGAAGGCTCCAGCCCTCACATGACACAGCTTCTAGGTGGTGGCTGCTGGCCTTGGCTTGCTCTGCTGCTCCTGTTTTCAACACCATGCCACTCATGATGCCATAACACAGCTTCCATGTTCTCACAATGGGTTTTATTTGTAGAAATGCTGCATTAGAAATGTCAACCTCTCTGTACCCTGGCTTGCCAGAGTGGTTCTAGGAAACATTAAAAGATAGGATGATGTTCCTATAATAGTGATAGTAAAAGTATTCTGTAAAATGATGCAAATGAAAGTTTGAGCTTTTTCCAGTTGCTCATACACTAATGTTATGGAAAATGTAATAAAGAAATGGATTTAAAAATACGAAGAATTTCATTCTGATATGATCTTAATGGGAACACAGTAGGACCAGATTAAAAATGCATCGTATTTGGCCTTCCTTTTAACTTGGGGGAAACGACTGCTGACGTTCCATGTCATTGCCCACGGAGCCAATGCACATAGCAGGATGCTACAGACCAAAATTCTGCCAGTTAGAGGGAGAATATCTAAACCAATTTTCAAGCATCTATATAAACTCCATGATTTTCACAGGATCCAAATAATGTGAATTGGTCAGAGACATCAGCAAAAGCTACAGATTTGTGGCACCTTTGAAAACAGGGCAGCTGAAGTGTCTAAATATCAACTAAGGCACAGCCATTAAAGAAAGAAGTTTGAAAGAACCCTGACCTTTATTTTTACTGTTTAGAGGCCAGAGACAAGTCTCCTCTTAGTCTATGCAGAGAAAAATAATTCTTGCAAGAGCAACCAGGAAGCATGTGCTGTCTGCTTTGCTACTTCTGCTCCTCAGTTTCAGGCATTGTCTGAAAGTCTTTTACATTTCAGATCCGCTCTTCATCTTGCTCTATTTCAACTTGTTACCTACAAGTTTCCCAATCTGGTAACTTTTTTTTTGCTAGAAGAAATATCATAGACTATTACTGCATAGTTAACATTTTAATTTTATGATCCACCGCAACACACCCTATTCATATTTAATTTCATCTTTTCCACCCACTTCTGCTTTCCTCTTCATCTTCCCAAACCCATCTGAGGCCTTGTTTTACAGTTTGCTTTACAGAGCACTCAGTAACCCATAGGATATGTGCATATGTAATAGGATGTCAGAAAAATCACTTTAAAGTGTTTGACTGGCAATTTTTCAGATAACAATCGCTTGGGGTTTGATTTGCTGAGAATAACACTAGATTAGCTAAGGCAAGTTCTTCAGGCTACAATTTTTCACAGTATGTAAAATTTTTAGTGACCTCTATTAATGAGGAAGCAAAGGATGGAGAAATTGAGAGATGGTGGCACTAATGGGAGCAGAGCCATCGGGTTGTGTCTCAGCCATTGATGGATTGATGAGCAGCTCAGGCTGGGAGGACTCTGACATGTGCTGTGAAAACTTATGTCACTCTTCTTAGCCTTTGCGAAAGATAATTAGACATTTAAATTATGTAACTACATCTTAAGAACTTCCCAAAGTTCCCTGTGTCACTTACTGCTGGTAAATCTACTAAATACCCTGTTTGTGTCTCCTATCAAATACAAACATTACTTTTTATTAAGTTCATATTAATGCTGCAAAAGCCTGACATTCATGTATTGGGGCCTAAAAGTATAGTAAGAGATAAAATATTACACTTTGGGACTTGCTTTAAGGTAGAATGTTTTAATTTAGAAAAATATTTACCAATATTTTTCTTAAGGTTTTAGAGAATCTCTGTGTCATACTGCACAAACTCTAGTGTAACTTCTCATTTCAATAAAAGGCAAATCACTTTTGGGAGAGGAAAACAGCTAGTGGAACAAACTATAAACACCAACAAATTATTTCAATATGTTTTCTGTGAATATTTGACATAAAATTTGCTTTCTTTTCAAAGACCATGTCGATTAGGATATTATTGTCATGTGCATATGGAAAGAAAAAAGCGTCCTCTTAAAAATATAAATAATTTGCTAACATATTCTCAGTATATTGCCACAATTCCTGCTACCATCAGCTGTGTAACTTACTCCTCATGTATTCTCCTTGGTACAGAACTCTCACACTAAAAGATCAGTCATTTCCCACCCTTCTCTGCATGATGTTTGAGTGCTTTATGCAAAACATATCGCTGTAAGAGATGGGGAAGGCAAGTTTCAGCTGGAAAAACAATTCACAAAAATATTACAGCGTTATTCATCTCATTTAACTCTGCTAATCACATGCTCCTTTTGGAGTCAAAATATTTTCCAGTTTCAGAAAACAAACAGCTCACTGAATACACCTCTGTGCCCTACTGCTCATATCTTGATTGAGTCAATCCAATGTTTATTGGATCCAATCTATTTTTCAGGTTTTTCTTTTATTGCTGATATAATTTCTACCATTACAACAATTACACTACCTCACGTGCTTACTACTATTTATCAATTTTTGCTGATAATGTGCCCTGAATTCCATTCTGGCCCACAGTATTATTACAACATTCCAATTCAACAGTGAGAGAAATGAAACCTGCAGCTTTATTTCCAAAGATGGGGGACCGGAGAGTGCCTGGTTACTAATGGCAGAAACATGAGTGCACTTTGGGCCGTGCTGCAAATCACATCAGCTCCATCTGTCAAACCTCTGAAAAACAGCCCAGAACATTTTCCACTCGGGGAAATCACTAGCAAATGATACTTTTATTCTCTATGTACTTTTGGTCCTTATTAGACTAAAGGATCTTCCTACTTACATCCAAGAGCCCCTGTGCCTATTAAATCCACATGTAATCTCCAGTTATAAAGGCAAATAGACACTGGAGTGCTGGGGATGTGTCTGCAGGGAGCAAGTGGGGTGGGCAGGGACCGAAGGCGTTGGGGTCTTACCCACACCTGGCTTAGTGCAGCTACTGAGCCCTGCTGAGAAATGACCCGGGGTACCCAGGCCATCAGGGCTGTGCCAACGCTGTGCCAGGGCAGGCTCCCTGTACATGAGCTCTGTGCTGCTCTCTGCTGCTCTGGGCACTTGCACACCAGCAGTTTTGGGCCAACCCTCGGGGGCTCTGGCAAATGAACTGTTTGCGACATCCGGGCCAGTGTGCGGTGTGGTTATGCAGCTCCTGCATGCTGAAAAGACAAGCTTCTCTCTGTGATTTGAAATTACTTGCTGAGACAGTGGGATATGAGGTTTCTGCTTCAGTGATCAAGTTTTTCCACTCAGAAAGGGCAAAGTTCTCCCCTCCTTACAGTGCCAAAGGGAGCACAGCGCTCCAGCTGTGGCCACAGGACATCTTGGTGTGCTGCTTTAAATGAGACAAGCCCAGACACCTGCATGTGGCACTTGACAAGGCCCACAGGCAGAGTTCCCTTGGTGCTGTGAGCCATTGGGGTGTTTAGCACTCGGTGACACTGTGCCAGAGGCACTGGAACTGCACCTACTTGCCCAGCCATGCCCAAGGTCCTCAGCTTTCCTGATTTCCTCCACATCTTCTCTCAGACTCTCATCCAAACCCTTCTCCTGCTAGCCCTGCACACCATGTGTTTTAAATGCCACACAGCCTGCTCTACTATGCCAAAGACTTTCCGTCCCTCACTGATACCCAAGTACTCTTAAAACTATGTGCTAAAAGATATTTGAGTTAAAATGTCGCCACCTACCCATCCCCATAAATACACTAACCAAACATAAAATAGCCTTTATACCAGCTGGAGGGCTAGTCAGAATGGGGTTTGGTGGCACAGTACTGAAACTACTGAGGCCATTAATGCTAGAAGCAGAACTGCTTCAGCAGATAACAGCTTCCAGGGTTTTTTTTTAGGGTTATGTTTTCCCTAAAAATGTCCCTTGCATACCATTAAAAGTTACTTTCTCTGGTGGACACTGCGTTCCAAATGTTGTTTTGCCTTTTAAAAAGTCAAAAAAGTTATGGAGAATGCTATCATCCTCCTTGCTGAGCCACTCTCCATTGCATAATTTTTTACTGAAACTCTCAGCAGCGTAAGAAACCTCAGCAGTTTCACCTAGAAGGCACAGGGAGAGAAATGAGTCTCCATATAACTGCAGTTTTTTACTGTTGCCAAGCCAGTTCCTCAGGCTGTCTGTAAGGATGTTCTTCCATACCACACAACATTTCTCTTAAGTGATGTGTGTAAAGTGAGACTTTGGTCCCAGAAGACTGCCTAGCTAGGCTTCAAATTGCTTGTTTTGCTGCCTCTTCACTTTACTTTTTGGGGGCAAATTTGATGGCAAGGTATTAGGAACAATAAAGACCTCATTGGGAATATAAGGCTTGGAAGGAGATCTTAGAATGTGAACTTGTCCTATGGAGGGGAAAAAACATGCAGATACTAGTGATTTTTTGATGTCTGCAGATGTCTTTGCCTATTTTAATTTCACATTTTCCCACATGAGCTGAATCAGACTTTAGGCTAGAAAAAATATGTTTAATTCTGTATTATTCCCATGGGTGGCATGGTCAAATCTGTTTTGTTACCAGACCATGCTCCTGTAGTTTTTGTCACTTACATTGTCAAATGCTCCTATATAATTCCCCTGACAATGGGTCTTACATCAGCTTGGGCAATTACTCAGACAGTCCCTGCTTTGATGGCACAAGTATTGCATCACTCATCTGAGAATCAAACCCCTTTGATTGCACAGAAAGGAAATCTTGCAGCCCCAAGCAGGAAAATCCTGTTGAGGCAATTTTGACAAATGGAAATGTGCAGCTCCAAGGTCCCCACGAGGCCACGCTCAGGGATCACATGCTGGAGCTGAGTATTCATATCACCAAATGTTTACATTACTAGATCACCTCCCTAAACATATGCAATGATTTGTTGTATTCGTTCCTTACTCGAAAAAAAAGCAATGATCTTAAAACACCAAAGTTGGGTGCATGAGACTGCAGACTTATTCCCCTTCTACAGATTGCACAATGGCAGCTTCTTCCTTAATGTCTTAGGTTCATCAGTGCTAGGAAAGCAAGTAAAGCTGCATCCCTTCCCACTTCATCATCTTCCTCTCTCTTAAGCCCAGCAAGAAAAAGACCACAGAGTAGGTGAGGTTTCAGTGCTCGACATGCAGCAAACTGAATAATACAATTAGTGCACTGAAACCTACTATCACCTAATTTCTGCATTTGATCCAGCCCATTAGATGCTTTCTCTTGTTGACAAGGGACCTCTTCTACTTTCCATTACTTTCTAGTATAATAATTTGTAAGAGCTGCTTCAAACTCTGTATTTGCAGTAACACACACATTGTACAAAACAAGGTAAGACCAAGGGCATGAGGAGCATTTGCTGTTTTCTTCTGGTTGTAACATGGCATAGGTATTGCTGCCACCAATTTACAGACAGCAAAACAGATCCTCTGGCCCAGCAAAATATCACCCAGTGCTGCCCCAGCTAGAGGCACTCAAATTATTATGAAAGTAAAAAGAGTAATTATTTAGTGCTCACCGGAGTGTGCACTGAGATGTGGTTTTTCACTTCCCAAATACAGAAGGTAGCTGCAACAGCTGATTTTTCTAGATCCCTGCAGAAGAAAGTTTGGGGCAATGTTCATATTTTTAACTTTGGGTTGAAAGTTTGGTATTCAGGATAAGGCAGCTGCTGGTCAGGGGAAAAGAAGAAAGCAGTTCCACAGGGCAGTACCTCCTTTCCACTTTAAAGTCTTAGGATACAGCTCTTCCCAAGTGCTAATTGGACTGAAATCATTATCTTAGGCTTTTCCACATGTGATGAGCAGAATCCCTCCCTAAGCACATCTGATAATGTGAAAAAAATTAATTCTCTGTGAAAGCAGAGTGCACATGGTCTCCCCAGAACTACTTCATATATACTACTTCATAAATACAGAGACTCTTTTTAAAGAGAGACTTAATTTAAGAGCTGAAGAGCTTCTCTCTTTCAGAGACAACAAGGCACCTTCAAAAAGGGTCTCAGAGAACCCAAATCAGGCACACAAACTTTTCTGGCACATTCTCCAAGATCTGCCTACAGAGGTGAACAGTGCAAAGTACCCAGCTGCTGCCAGTTCATACCCTAGCTCAAGTCTCCCTGACGTCTGCTGGAGATGAGATGCAAGAAGAAGCAGCTCAGGCCGTTCTTTATTTTCCCCTCACTCTTGTTTAGTGTAACCTGCAGAGGTGTCTGGGCTGCTCTAAGTGATGCTGTAATTCAGCCAGGCTGGAACCCTCTCTAGTATCAGCTCAGTGCTCGGAGATCCTTGAGGATGGCAAGTGCTGTGCAATTACCAGACTTAGTCCTGTTTCTAGTCCTTTCGTGGGTATTCTCTCTGCTAATAGGAGGCTCGTGAGCACAACAAGTCAATCATAGAGCATTAACTCCCAATCAGCTTACTCAGCTGTAAAATCCTTGGGTTTATCTGGGAATGCTGCCAGGTCAGTCCTATTTGTAAGAGCAGCCTAAACAGCAGCATCTCTAATTTTTCCTTCGCCTGTATGCGCCAGCACTCTCTCATGTCTGCTTGAATTTCCAGGCACGGGGATTTGATCTCATTCAGGAATCATCTGTTCCACACACATGAGCTCTGCTGGGGTGGACACAGCCATCACTCCACACTGCACAGAGAAGACTCTTTCATTAAATGAGTCCCCCAGTTCAGGTGCCCATGCAATTAACAAGGCAACCGTGCCAGAAATGTCAGATTTCTTGTGTATCTCATCACAACTGGGGGGAAACAAGAAGAATTAGAAATTTTTGGTGGGTACCAACTCCTTCCATAAGGGATCTTTTCTTCAAAGTGCTCAAGCCATGCTTTGAAACACAAGCAAGCCTTGATGGTGACTCAAATTGAGTAACAGGAACAAAAGAGAGCAAGAAGGGCTGCATGACAAGAGCAGAATATGTGATAGTTGGTTACTGACAGAGAAGTAAACATATTTTTCATAATTCTTTAGGACCGTAAGGATGATTTAGTACTAAAATCTTTGACCAACTCAGTTACTTCTCCAAATGTTTCCTGTTTGATTATAAAACATGTTAATAAACAATGGGCCTGGGGAAGGGAAATTCATCTTGTTTTCTGAATTCTTGTAAGAAAAAAATCACTTGAGCTTTTAAAGTCTAAACAGTAAATTAACTGATGAAACGTGAAATAATTTCTTCATTGCATAAACGTGGTAACAATCATGATATTGGTGAAGTGTTCAGGGCACTCCCAGTGTCAGCTGCAAGGAACAGGAACAGCTGTTTAATGCAGGGCTCAGTGAAGTTTCACTGACGAGGTGTCTCCCATGGGCTGGCTGCAGTGGACTTGGGATCAGGTGCTGCGTAGATTTTATTAGATAGAGAAGTTACTGCTCAAATAAAAATAATTCGTTTGGTATATGTAAAAATGAATGTTTCTTGTTTTGAAAATCCTACGTGAGGAAAATACATCACGGCTTTTAATTTAAGTGAAAGTTTTCTGCTAACGATACAATGCATTTTATTCCTTTCTTTGAAATTGTGATTTGCTTTTCTTGTCCAAAGTTCTGCAGTGTGCCGAAGGATGACTTCATTTCAGAATATGTTTTTCAGGTCAAAACAAAGTAATGTAAAATTGGTCTTAGCTCTACGAAAATTTAACCAGGATGCTGTTTAAGGCTGTAAAAATAAGTAGTTTTCCTTTCAATGTCTAAAAGCCCTTTATGATTCCTCAGACTGTTCCTCCAGTGTCCCTTTATCACAGTAATTGCCCATCAGTTGTTTCTCTTCTGAAACTCCTGTACAGTGCTTTTTTGCTGATGAAACTTGCTGCGTATAAACTTAGGAGGTAATGCTGGCGAATGCGTTGGTTGGGAAGGAGACAAATCAAATGACAAGTCTGGGCTAAGGGAGCTTCCTGACTGTCTCATTAGAGCCCCCAGCCTGAACCACTGCCGTCCTGGAGCTGCACAGCCCAATTTAATTGGGCTCGGAGACTGTCACAGCACACTTGCTCCTCAGACAAGCACTGTAAACTCATTTTGCCCATCACGATGCTTTTTTGACACACATCTTTCGTTTGGCTTATTTCAAGGCTTGACAAACACCACTTGGGAATTAAATTCAAAGCCTGCATGATTTCCTTTCCCAAAATGCCAAATATTCTGCATGAAAGTCGCATTAATTCCACCCCCCCCAAATTTATCTTTTTTTTTTAAGATCTGTTGGCCATAAGTGCCTCTGCTTCTAGTGTCCCCTCTTTTTGTGGGTAATGTTGCAGATCACACAGCTCTAATTTAAACAGACTATGGATCTTCTTGGGTTGGACAAACTACAGCTCAGAAAAATTTGCTGTGCTGGTTCAAACAAGGAGTTCAGGGCAACCTGCTTTTCATGGTTACCTCCTCTCATTTGTCATTCTGAAAAGTTTAATGCTAATAGGCAAATCTCCAGTGCTTTATTGAGCTTTCACTGTTCAGGGAGAGGCAGTGCTGTTTGGAAAGCTATTTCAGATCCTTAAAAAGTAAGCTCAAGAGCTCCCCAACATAATGCATGGAAAATGTTGGTGCTGGCTGAGATACATCTGGTGCCCTTTAGTTTAAGGAAGGAGTTATACAGGCTCCTAAGGCCAGCTCAGTGGGCTTTGTTTAGGTTTTGAGGCTGATAGGGCGCATCATAGAGATGTCATATACAAGGAATATATTAACAGAATTAATTAAAAGTAGATGCAACTCTGAGTCACTTTTCCATACTGGAACCAAATCTAATTGCACTGTTAATAGCAAAAGACCTTGGCCTTCAGAAGGCAGAACTGATTTTTATTGGAATTTTTCATATATATAAACATATATATATATATATATGCACATATATATAATTCATCTCCTACACATAATTAAGCCATGAATTTCTGGATGTTCAAGATGAGGAATTACGTGAATGCTGAAATTATTTTCCTGCACATATCCTTTTTAACACCCTTCTGCTGCCCCTTCCTTTTTTTTTTTCTTCCCAACTATGAAGCCAGATAATTTAAAATTGTTCTTTCTAATATGAGCCACATAAATTAAAATCAAATCATATTCGGGGTACTAATGAAATTGGGTTGATTGGGAAATGAGGCACATACATTTCAGTATTTTTCTTTTGAAGTTTGTGGTCAATTTAATATTCAGTTAAGCAGGACTTTGATGCCAGCAGAGTTGGAATAAAGAGGGCCACTGCCATCTTGCTCTTCATATTCCTTCTGCATATTTGGCCCAGATTCCTGAAAGCTCCAAGACTTCAACTTTGGTTGGAGCTAATCACCTCTGAAGTTACAAGGCACAGTCATTTCCTGAAACTAAAAACTGGGATCTGGGAAGAGATAAAAATTCTTTTTCAATTATGCACTATGCCAGTAAATTACAAACCAGCAGCTCCTTCCTTATTTTCTGCTACCACCTTTGTTTGTAGTGCAACACTCCCAAAATGTGCTGCGTGCTACACACAGAAACTAAAGAAGGGCTGGGGAAACAGAGGGAACACGGAGGCAAAATGATTACACTGGATCATGGCTGGGTGTCTCTGCTTTCAAACAAATTGGCTTGTTAGATCAAAGGAGAGAGGGAAAGAAGTGAGATGATGAGAGGAGAAGGCAGGAGAACAGAGGAGGAAAACAACAGGTTGAAAAGTTCCTCTTCAGGGTTGCTGAGACTGTGTGATGTCAGGTTCAACACTATTAGACACAGAAAAGGAAGTGGATTTACATGAAGCAAGAGGAGAAAACAAATTTGTCTCAGTTTAGCATCAAGGTCAACCCATCAGACCAGGACTGATCTTCATCAAAATCATGTTTAAAACCATCAGATTTGGGATTCCAGAGCTAACACTAAGATTTCAAAAGAGACCAGAAGATAGGTGATTTCCATAGCACCGTCTGAATTTTCAGGAATACTTCTTCAGAGTGTTAAGTCATTTAATACATGTTGTTCTATATAAACTATCTAATTATATGTGAAGAAGCAGCCATAAAAGATAAATTCTGTGTTTACTTGCTAGCTTTAAATTTCAACTCCTCACTAATGCTGGAGTACAAGTGCAAGCCTGTCTCCACTTGTCAATTTTGGAAGTCTAATTCTATGACAGGTGAGCATTCAAATGTAACACTCTGTTCTAAAAATATTCCAATCCTTACTCTTCTGCAGGTCCTGTTGTTTTTTTCAAGTCTGCCTGGTTTTAGCAATCAATCAACACGCTGAGGGAAAAAACCAAAAGACAAGTAAAAATAATAATGAACAAAATGAGAAGTAATATAAAAATTACAGTAACTCACACTTGGGCTCTCCTTGCCCTTGCTGTCTTTACTGGAAGCTCCACTCAGCTGCTCAATCAAACTGTAATGTGTTAATTGTTCAGGTCCATCCTCTCCAAAATGGCCATAGAGACTGTGTTGGTATAAATCCAAAATCGACATTGGGTTCCCCAAAAACGACCTCCTCTGACTTTGTTTTTCCTGCACAGCTGCAAGGGATGTAACAAATAATATCATTATGGCAGTCTACATAGATTTTAGTGTAATTTTACAACTTTTAAATGTATTAAAATTGTTAAGGTACCTGAAATTCAGTGAAATAGAAACATTAAAAATACTAGCTTCTAATTCTCCAATGCATATACAGCAGACTGTTCATACTTAATGTTTGAGATGGAGGAGATGGCATGAGACAGAATTAATTTCCTTACTTTTCAAATTATAGGCAAGATGGTTAATTTGAGGGATCTTCCTACTTAATTATTTGCAGTAAGGTTTTGCTCTTCTCTTTTAATAGACTTACATGGCAGATGTGCTAAGTTCCTTTAGTATTATCTTTCAGTTTGACTGCATTTGAGAGTCCTTTCCTTTTCACTATATTTTTAGTTAATGAATATAACAGCATAAAAGGTACACTAGTAAGGTAAGAAAGTGGTGCTTGTTCTAGATCCTGCTGTAGCACAACAGCTTTAAGAATAAAGCCCCAGTTTCTGAAGTCCAGGGCTGAAAACTCGTTCAGAAGAACAAAATAAAACCAAACAAATTTTCTGCAGCTTCATGAAAGCACACAGGAGACAGATGTTTATGTGAACATTAAGCTCCTTTCCTCCACACTTCTTACACAAACTTCAACCCTTCCTTACAACCTACAGCCTTAGGAGAGCATGTGCCTCCAATGCCTCCAACAGAATCACATCAGGGTAGAACTCAATTTATGAGATTGAAACCAAAAAACTTTCATTGTTGGAAGAGAAAGATCTGGAATATTTGGCATATTCCCTGTTACTCTACTGACCTTCTCAGTAACATTGGGCAATGCACTGGGAATCTCATGCTAAGCCCATTAAATCAACAAAGGTCTTATCGTTGACTTTTAATAGCCTTTGCATTGGGCACTCAGTCTTTCTGTTCCCTGCTTATAAATGGAAAATGAAAATCATTCCAACATTATAATTGTGCAACCAGCGAGTTTGGGGACTCAGCTAATAAATGTAATTATCTATTAATATAAAAATACTCTCTGTGGATTGGTTTGCTGGAGCCCCTGCCCCAGCCTCATGTGGATGTTTTGAGGTTATATCACTTGTGTGCATAAAGAGACTGAGACCTTTGAACACAGAATGGGATAAAGTATGGTTGTTAATACGTTGTGAGAAGTGCATTTAGAGAGCACAGAACAGAAATCCTGACTGTGAGGAATGACCACAGCAGAAATACTTTTGCAATAATGTGTCATAAACTTCTATTTGTCTCAATCAAATGATGTACTTTATTCTCTTACTGGCTCAAAAGTGAAGCATATACACAAAATTAATGAATCTCTATGAACAGGGTAACCTCAAGTCATGCTTAGATATCACTAAACTTGGAATCTGCTGCCATTTAAAGCAACTGGTAATACATGATAAAAATCCTTTTTTTTTTTGCAAATTTGTGATCAATACAGGAAAGTAAAAAGCTTATTTACCTCTTTAGAAGATCACATTTATTGCATTAAAATATTATTTGTAAAAAGCAAAATCTGTAAAAATAAGTGTTTATGGGCTGACTGAAATGACTTGCAATATTTTCTACAGAGTAAACCCACAAAGCTGCAGCAGTAATGTAAACAAATGGCCCTAGCTTCCTATTTTGCTCTCTCCTGTGGTATCACAAACAATGGATTAGCTCTGAAAATGCCAAATGTTAGAGCCCAGCTCCCTGCAGACACTGAAGAGCACAGCCTCCAGCCACCCACGGTGTTTTCTGTGCCATCACCACCGCAGTGAGGGCGCTGCAGGTGCTGCCAGGCCAGGCTTGGGGCTGCTCTCAGGGTGCTGCCAAGACCTTGCAGTGGCCTTTGCACACCCCAGAATCTCCCACCTGGCAGGGGATCCGTGGGCTGCAAGGACAGGGCCAGAGTCGCCCTCCCCTCGCTGCCCCGGGGCACACATGTGCACGGGAAGGTGGCTCGGAGCACAGCAGGCTGGTGGACAAGACAAGCCAGCAATTTCCCGGGTTATTAAACACACAGAAAACTATTATCTCAAGAACTTCACTTAATGTATTTTTATCTACTGGAATTCAGTAAATTCCGAACTGCCATCAATTCTCGCTAAAAGCTTTGGTGCTTGAAAGCTGCAATATATATACACAGAGGAAAATTGAGAGAGAGTTCACTGTGGTACCATAACCAACATCACCTTGATGCAGAGGTTGGGAAACTGTGGCCTTGATCACTGCATTATTTAGACTGGCTGTGTAATTAAAAAGAAAAAAAAAGGAAACTATATTTATAGTCACCTTTCAATTTTGTAATAAAGTAATTATTTTTATTTGCACTTCAGAGATTCATGCATAAGAATCTACAAGTTAAGCCCCTACTAGCAAAAACTATGGAAGAAGGGAAAAAAGCATATACACATAATAAAAAGCAAAAGGTAATAAAAAGCTAATGGAAAATTAGAATGAAGAAAGATTTGGGGTTAGAAAGTGAAAACTAGACAGAAAGTTCAATGAAGGACACCATCTGCTGCTGAGTCAGGGTGGGGATGAGGGACATACATCTTCATGTACAAATTTTCAATTACCTTGCCTGTTGTTCTTTGTTAACTCCACAAGAGTCTCCTCTGCAGTTCTGAAATAACTGGCTTTGTGCTCTGGCTCTGGCTCACTGTCAGTGCTGCTTGCTGAGTACGTGCACACCCTTAGAGCTGTGTCCTGCACAAAGAGGGGAATGGCATCAAGTCAGGTTATGCAAATATATCAGAAAAATGCTGAAGATAGTGTTAGGAGTAGCACATTGTATATTCATCATGCAGCATAAAAGGGTAGTTCAACGGGAAAAATTTTCATTACCAACTCCTCCAAGTAAGTAATCAGGGGTCTGACATAGGGGACATAAGACATTCTGCCCTGCTAAGTCCCCTGAGAGGGTCTGGCAGAAAGAATCCTGACTTTAACTTCCCCCCCTCCCCCTCCCACTGTAACATTGTTTTCAATTCTACCAACATTTTCAGATAATTTTATCCACCAAGTTCAATTTTACTAGTTCTCAAGTATGTTTAATAGTCTATTTGTAACATGAAAAATTATCACATCACAAATACTTTGCTGCAAGCAATTCTAGAGACAGTTAGGATGGCTAGTAGACAATATACCATTTCTACACCAGTAAATCCTAATTTTTTTCATAAATTCATGTTGCTTGTCGTGGTATTTACATTACAATACTGGAGAGCCCCTAGTTCCCAGCTGATTCCTATGCCAGCCCTTTTCAGGAAACAATACTATTGATTTTCTTCTGGGCATAAAGAAGAACACTGACAGCTTTGGACAGCTTCTAATCATGGAAGGCCTGGAGCCTCAAACCATTCAGGAGCAGCAGCTCAGTACAATAAACCCACACACCAGACAGGGGGAAGCTAAGCCTGAGCCTGCTCGGGTAATGGCATATAAAAACACCACCCACTACCCCTACCCCAAGTGCCTTACAGTGCCTCAAAAGAGGTTTTAATTCTGTTTCTCTAACAGGGATATTAATTTCCCCATCTTTCCATCCATGCTGCAGTTTTTAACTGATGCAGAAGGACATTCCTTTGTTAGGAATCAAGCACCTGTGGAGAGGGAACCAGAGCTGAGGATACCTGCATGCAGCCAGGTATGGCCAGCATTAGACATCGCAAGCTAGCTGGAGTCCCAAAACTCCACAGAAACATGCTAGAAGAGTATTTTTCTGTTCAAAATACTTCCATAGCACATATCTCAAGCTCTCATACTACACAGCCATGCAGACAAGGAAACCTAGGAAACCTGGGGAAAAAACAATCTGAATGGTTGAAAAACTAGTCATGAAAAGCAACAAACAAGATCAACTTTCTAGAAGAGAAGAATGGGGTAAAAGGTCTCAATTTCCTTTTCTAAAAGTGCATGTGAGGATTTTAATTAAAACATGTTTATAACCAGGAGGACAAAGAACCTTTAGGTGCTGTATTATTATTACTGGTAAATAAAGAGATAGCAAATAAAGGGTAAGGAAATAGCTGCTGTTAGATTCTTAGTCACTCTTTCCACCATAGTAAAAACACTGGCCATTTCTGATACCTCTACATTGGCCACAATACCCATCTCATTTAAGAGATGCCACTTCTTAACTTATACCTTTGTTTTAGTAGTTTTCTTGGGGGTCCACTCTGGAAGAACTTTTCCATTTTCTACAGTCTCTTCAGTGTGTTCTAGAGAGGCAGAGGTCACAGAACTTGCTTCTTGTTCACTTTGCTTTGCAATGTTAATTATTCCTGAATTAAAAGAGACATTATTTAAATTCTAGGTCTCATCAGCATCCTCATGATAGTGTGTCAATTATAATTCAGTAAAAACTGGGGGCAAATTGTGATACTTCCATTATGGCAAATAATGTTTTACTACTCAAAGAAACAACTTACTAACCTACTGGAACAGTTCTAACTGAAGTGGCAGAATTTCATCTGAATCCTTTTCCAGTTAACAAGAGAAGAGGAAGGCATGAATTTAAATTCCTGCATTAGTTATAAAATATATACTCTTTCAACGAAGAAACAACATTCAATAACTACTTCTAGGCATTGTAGGATCTGCTCTGCCATTTTATGTTCCCAGACAACAATCTTTTAACATAAATGTAACTGGAAGTACCTTTCTAGCAGAAAGCCAGCTTTTTTATTTGCTATATTTGCACTATGCAAAATCGGAACATCAAAGAAGATACATGGTGCATATGTAATAAAGTGATAATTGTAATTTGGATGAGAAAGTGAGGGAGAGAAGAATTGAATGAAAATAGTCTAGTAAAGAATGGGTTGACCCCATCATCTGATGTATACTACTTTTTTGTAACATCTCTTCATGACAATTTAATTAAGATACAAACCTTACAAGGTTAGTGCAGTGAATATTAGCATTAAGATCAGAACAATCTTACTGCTACTGACTTCTTGTGAAGCAATTCAGTGCTTGCAGTTTCTGTTCAATTTGTTATAATGACAGTGTTTAATCATGGGCTCTACTCTATAACACACTGCTGAATTGAGGTCACACATGTGGCCATTCAAGCATGTAGCACATAATCTATAATGAAGATTTCTCTTCTGAATCCTTCTTAGCTGTACCATTAATTAACAGTACACTTATTTTAAAAACACTAAGTATTACAGTATCTTTTATTTAGCTTTGATTTGAAACAAGCAGGGGAGTCTGCAATAAAGTATACAATGTGTGTTTGCAGTCTATTATACCATTACAACACTGCACTGGGAATATTGCTAAATCAACTAAGTTCTAAGATGTTTAATTAGAAACCTTCTGTTATGCATCCTGTGAACATATAAGAGAGGCTTCTTTCCTCCTAGGCTCATTAGCAGAACATATATTTGATGACCTTAAACTAAGCTCAAACTTGATATTTAACCTTACATGCTAATTACACAGAACCTCTCTTTCTAGATAGATACAGATTTATGCAAGTTAAATACAACTATTACAGCAGCAATAACTGGGCTGACAAAGTGCTAATCACCATAACCCCAATAAATAAGTGACCTTGCACTTGGTCAAGATAAAACAATACCCTTCTCCATTAAACTAATAATTTTCTCTGTGCTTTGTGTTGGATCTGTCATGCTGACTATGAAAATTTCCCTGTTGTTAATGCTACATGATTTTTAATGCTGTTAACATATATATTAATAACTCCAAAGTATTCAAAAACTTATATAAATAGTCAATGTTTGTTTATAAAAAATGCACAGACTTCAATGGAACTATTTACTAATACAAAATTATTTGGTGGAGCTTTGATGGATTACCAGACCTTTTATACCTTTGTCAGCTCTTGTTTTATAAACACACACATAGCTCATAAGCAAAAGTCAGGTATTTTATATTCATACAC
Source organism: Erpornis zantholeuca (assembly GCA_013400515.1). NCBI lineage: Eukaryota > Metazoa > Chordata > Aves > Passeriformes > Timaliidae > Erpornis > Erpornis zantholeuca. The sequence goes on from VZTN01000144.1 coordinate 168,419, forward strand.
AGAAATGTGTTTGCATGATGTAGTAAAGTTATGAGAGCCTTGTTTGAGGTCAAGGCTGTATATTCAGTGGGACAGAATTTATGCATCCAGGCCAAATGAGTCTTTACTTCAAATCCAGTATCAAAAGCAGGTCTTTATGAATAAATCTTTTCTGTGTCACAACATGGCTGTGCTTTGTTCTCTGTACAGCCTGATCCTGAATATTGCTGAACATCCGTATTCTTTTTCATGTCAGCTTCCAAGGCTGGCATATGTTATTTTTTCTTCAAGTACAGTTTCTTGAGAAAAGGCTTTAAGTACTAAACTCATTTTTCTTTCTCAGATAAGCATTATGCATAACAAAACTTCCATATGGCTCAGGTCACAAACTTGTTAACCTTATGCATTCATAAAAAGAGTATCTTCTGCTCTGCATTTAACATTTCTGTTATCAATTGCCATTATTACAGGATTGCTGCTAATCAAAACAGAGGCCAAGGCAGAAATAATGTGATTTTCAGTGTAATTGACATTTTACCTGAGGAAGCTGGTTTGGGAAGGCGACTTTGAAAAGGTCGTACACCTCTGGCAGCCATGGCTGGATCAGATGTTGAGTGACTAATTACACTTTCCACAGACTCCTGGCTCTTAGCTGTTGAAGGCACTTCTCGCTCAAGGGTTTTGGCTTTTACTGAAGGAGCTGAAAGAAGAACTTGCTCAGATGCTGCAAAGGCTCTCGTTTCCAAGGCTGATTCGTGCTTAGAAATGTGTCGCCCCGTCGATCTGTTCCCCGAGTCAGGAAGGGGGAAGGTTCCAATCCCACTGTCCAGCGTCCTCATCTGGCAGCAAGACTCTAAAGGCACAGGGAATTGGTGTGATGGGATGGAGATAAAGGTATTTAAAGTCAGGGAAATGATCTAGGTGGGGAAAAGGGCCTCTTAAAGGGAAGTTTTCAAGGCAAGGGAAACATTTTGCTCTTTGTGAGTTTGCTGTTATCTGTCACTGGAACGCTTCTGACACTTGGTCTAACTGAATGCAAGGAAATACCCTGATGTGCAGTGAAATTAAACAAGTGCCAAAACACTGATACTGGCCTGCTTTGGACTAACAGTGTGATAACAGATACGTGGGACAGGCCCTGGAAAGCAGTTACAGATGGAATTTTAAAATCATTTAATTTCAAGGCCCACAGAATGTCTGGAGAATACCAGTGTGAGGGATGGAGTAGTGTAATATATTTCTTCCAACATAAACCCACACCCCAGAAAGGTTTGGCCTCTCCATGCCATTGCTTTGCTAACTGTTTCTCATACAAGAAGGTGTTAACCAAAATGTGTCATGCATTCTTACACAAAATCTAGATTTACAGAATTTCTTAGAGACACCCATCTCTCAAAGCATCCAAGAAAACTTGGACAGGAACAGCCATGCCTTTGTTTACCTTGTTATGCTCTAGTTCTGCACACCCCAGTTTGGGTAAGTGTGCACAATGCCAGGCAGGGATTCCTTTAATACTTTTATTTTTTGCAAACAATATGATCCCACACTGCCCTCCAGCTTATTCACCCTGTTGGAAATGTGCTGTACTAACCATGGACCGGGGAAAGGTGAAAGTGTACATGTCTGCACATTGCTATTTGAGCAACCAGGATGTACAAGCAACCCTCCTGCCCTCTCATTCCCTATCAGTTTCCAGAGACTTCCCTTTTGTTTCTATAAGGGGCAAACAATGTTGAAGAGACTGTGATGGCAAGGTCCTTCTGAGAGCTATAAACACAAGGAGAGAACTTCAGCACTAATGGTTGGAAAATGAGCATAATTTAGGTTAAATGTCTGGAAACATCCCTTGACAGCAAGATCTTAAGTCTGTGGCAGACACTCCCAAAGGAAGCAGAGGAATTTCCTTTGCTTTGAACAGTTTGAGGCTACACTAGACTGAAGATATACTGCAGTGAACAACTGTACTCTAGCAGGAGATGCAGAATATGGCCCAATATATCTTCTCCACCTCTATTTTATGTGTTTCTGAGTATCGATTTTTTTTTATGATATGTCCATTTGTTATTTAAGTCTGTTGTAGTTAGCAGTCCTCTGTCAAGTAATTTTCATTATTTTTTCCTCTGCAGTGTTTCTAACACTCTCAGAAATTTGGAAATATTTCTCCCCTATGGGTTTTGCCTATTTGTTTTTGAACTGAGAACATTACCATGGTCATTCTCATTAAATATCTTCATCTCAATGGGCCTTTGTTTATAACAAGTAAGAAACTACTTACAGAAAAATTAAATATTTCTATTTCACGGTTCTTGTGAAAGGAGAAGCAGCCTTTTATTTATGTGGTCCTCATCTCTCAGGATCAATGAAGGACTGAAAGTCCTACTGAGCACCTGCACCTTACAGGGCCTGAGCTGCAGCAGCAAATGCTCTTTGCATTGTCTTCTACAAGGGCAACAATTGACTCTGTTTTCCCTCCCACAATTACTGCACACTAATAATTTCTCTCCACATGTAAAATGAGATAAGGTGTGGAAGCCATGCCTAGCTAGCACCTACATTTTCCGTCACATTTTTGAGCTAATGTGTCATAATGATTTTAGAAGTTGCTGAAGGTTTTCCAGGAAACATCAAGAAAAAAAAGAGAATTATATTAGGTTCTGCTGTGTCAAAAGGAGGTATCCCATCTATGAACCCTCTTACCTCAGCTATACTTCTTCTAATGTTTTTTTCTCTGTTGTTTTTGAAAGGCAAAATACCTAGCTAGAAGTGGGAGTGAAGAAAATCAATTTAAAATGCCTGGTGTTGCCCTTGCCATTTTCTGTACATAATCAAGCTGAAACAGCATGTTAGCTCGTGGACAGGCAATTCTTCAACTGAAGACTGTTGGTGAGAGAGTTAGCAAATAAAGGGAAATACAGAATAACAAAGGACTTCTGTTATTTGCCTCTTAACCAAAAGACATCTGTGCAACACTGGTTGTGTTGGAGAGGCAGAGCTCTTCAGCAGAGACACAGAGTAAATTGAAAACACCACATAAAAAACCACAAAAGTCTGAGGGGTCTCCCCTCTCCTGTCTGTATGGGCAATGTGAGACCTGAATTTGTAACCACTTCCACAGGGACTCTGAAGGACCTTGAAGTGTTGTTTCCTTTCTGACCATTCTCTAAGAAACTAAAAAGTCATTCCCTCCTAATTATTACAGGAAAATTAAGTAGGATCAAAATGTATATCAAAAAGCAAAGAGATAGCCTTTGCTAAGGGAGAACCGGAAGATGGAAACTTTTATCTTCTGAGGGCATGTTTCTTAAAATGACATATGGATTTCTCTTGCCCACTGTTACCTTGTGTACATCTAGGAATGGCATAGGATCAAAAGAAATGAATACTGAGGACCAGACTTCCAAGAAAATACAGTCTCCTGCTGTTTCCAAAATAATTGGGAGAGTGATGGAGGCTCACACCAGCAGTATCTCATTTAATTAAAAGGAAAAATAGTTTTAATCGATTATAGTCTTCCTTCATAGAGACTCTATCCATGATAAAGGAAATATGCCAGGTGGAAAACAGATTTTTAAAACAGCTCACTAATTTTTAGTTCTGAAAAACTACAAAAGGGTCTGGTTTTCAAAGTGCTCAATGCTTGGCAGCTCCCGTTGTGACACTTAAAGACAGATTTTTGGAAAATTCTGTGACTCAGCTATGTTGAACCATCCTCAAAAACCTAGTCCTAAATCAGAGTACACCACAAAATTCTTTGTGGATTGTAATTTTTCATTGTTGCAAGTAACTAATTCACCCCTACAGCTATATAATACAAATTAAAAAGTGTCTTCCAGAACAATTTGTATTACTGAAAGAACGAATACACCTTATCTTGCGTTGGTTTAAAATTTTTATGAAGCAACTGCAAAATAAAAAAAAAAAAAATAGGTTATACATCCCAGTGACAGCTTTCAAACAGCTTCATGGCCCATCTGATTTCATCAGCTGCACTGACACTTCAAATTACTGTTATCAGCGAGAGCTGCACAAGACTACATAATGAAAATATGTAAAAGTTAAATCTCTGGTGCTGTGACAGTACCACTCAGTAGATGAAAAATGACTCTGTGAAACATTAAAGTCTGAAAAGAGTTATATATGAGCTTAATTACTTTGGCTTGAGAATTCTTCTTGGCTTACCAGCCAAATTCCTTGCCTGCTTCTGGTATTCTTTTTCCTCCTCTTTCCTTGCCAGGGAAGAAAGGAGCTCACAGAATGGTATTGCCTTTATAGTGGACTCAGATAAACTTACTCACCATCAGCCATTTCTCTGAAAATCAGACTAGAATCAAAAGCCTGAAATTCTGATATAGCCCCTTCCCTCCCTCTCATCATGGGGATTTGAGTCTGAACCGAAACCAAAGTCCCTGGGAGTCCTACTGTAGAGGAACAATTCCAAACTGAAAGCAGAAACAAGGAAAAATTTACGGATATTTCCTGGAGATCAAGAGACTCCTGTCTGCCTGGGAATCTTGTGATGACCCGGTGTTGTTAGAGCTCAGTTGAAAATTTGAGGAGGACCTTTAATGTTGAGAAGCCTCTTAACCACTGGACAAAGGGAGTTAACACTGCATAGAAAGTTTTCTGAAAGTTTTCCGAACTACTCCTCAATAATTTTCAAATTTAGTATTTTCACGTGCAAGACGATCCTGCAGTTCATGTCCTACATCACCACGGTCATTTGTACTGCTGGACAATCCCTTGCAATACTGCACCATCACTGGTGCTTTACCAACCATTTCTGGTATCAGTAAACCATCAAGATCTCTCCAACATGGAGTCAGCATGCAAATTAAAGAGGGAATAAAAAGGATCTGTAAAAACTCTGCACCACTTTGAGGGTCTGGAGAAGAGGAGAGTAGGAGAAGGGCATACACTCAGGCTGGCAGATAGCAGGAATTCTAAAAATCAGATCATCACTGGGGAAAATAACTCTAGCAGCTCATTCTGTAAGAGTTTTTTCATTTTCCTCTGAAATGCAAAAATTAAAGAGTTAGAAGTAAACACACCCTACTGATAAGAACTGACAGCTTAGAATTCATTGAAGTATTTTAGGCCATTCTCCTGAGCATAGATAATTTAAAAATGCATCTTAAATACCAGCAACAAATCATTAAATCTAATTATTCTTCAACTTTTTTTTTTTTTAATTTCTTCTGAAAGACTTGCCACAAAGATATCAGACACACATCACTTCTATCTCAGAAAGCATCCTTGGTACAAATCATTGGAGACTGGAAGAGAATACTCAGAGAAGCTGAGTGCTGACCCCGGTTTTGTGCTCCTTCAGAAGCGCTGCTCTCAGTCAGTGTGAGGGCGAGAGGAGCTCTCACTCTGAGCTGGCACCATGCTGCTTTGTGCTGTTACTCAGCACCCTTCTCTGCTCCTCTTTTTACACAATGCATGTGAAAGGAAAATCAGTTTGGAGGAAAAAAATTAAAAGAAAGCACAGAACAGCTACTGTGAAGGGAATTGCTTCCAGCACTACCTAAGAAATGCGGGTCCAGCCCAGGTTAAGTTCTACACTGATGGTTGCAAAGTAGGGTATTACTCAAAATAAGCAGTGGAGCAAAATCCCTCCCACTTCTAGATTAGGGACATGTTAGTCTTTCTAATGTTCGATCTGTGGTGGAGTCCTGGCACATAATGAAGAGGTTTCATGAATTTCTTAAAAGAGAAGACATAAGGTGGTGATGCAGCTTTTAAACACAGCTTCTGATTATGCTTTTCTCCAATAATGTGAAAAGATGCTTTTGCTAAGGGGGATATAATGCCACATGTTATTGCAAACTAACCTT
>VZTN01000145.1:0-46325 GCA_013400515.1 Erpornis zantholeuca
CTTTTTTCCCCTGTTCAGGTTTCCTATAAGACAAGGTATACCCACCTATCTCTGCACAGTCGTTGGATTTGGTGAAGTACACACTGCATCTTGTGGTGGAGACTCAGTAACACAAAATATGTGTGAAAAATCTGCAACAGTTTCATCAAGGCTTTGGAAGGACAATTAAAAACAAGAGATCCAGTCTGGAATGTTATCCCTGGTTTCCTGCAGGCCACTGTGGAACTGCACAAACCCCAGAGACAGGAAGTCTCAGGACTCAGGAGCAACCACTGCTTGCAAGGAAATCTGTACCAAGGGCAGAAGTTTGATTGCAAGTGCTTTGTTTCCTCTGCCTCTTTCTTGTTCTTGTTCATGGTTCTCTGATCTTGTGATCTACATTTTACAATAAATGTTCCCTTTACAGCTTGTGATTCTTGGATTACCTCTGGCATCCCCACTGCAAGGGAAAGGTGAAACATTTCCTCCTCACTCTGGTGTGCTTGGGGTCTCATCCTGATGCCAAGGCCAGACAATCCCTAAGCAATCTCAACATGACCTCTTGCTGCTGCTGTGCTTGGTGCCCCAGAGGATCCCAGGCTGGTTTAATTCTTACTGCAGCTGGGCAGTGGGTGACACTCCCTGGGACAGGCCAGGGTGGCAGCCACAGCCCCACAGGGACATGCCCTGGACACAAGACTGGCTCCATTAGTGACCTTTATTGAGGAGGACATGTGACAGGAACACCTCCAAGAGCTGATCCTCAGGGCTCATCCTATTTCCATGGACCTGTATCCCAACTGAGTCTCAAGCCAACTGTGGTATTCAAGATACACTTGGTGGAAAAAATGCTGAGTATCTTGGCAAAATCACAAGCAAGGGATTTTGATTTTTCTTTTTAGGAAAAAACATTGAATGAAGGCAAGTTTCTTAAAAAACCCACCCCAGACCATTAAAAAGCCCAGAAGCTGTTGCCCAGAAGTAACTAAGCAGAGACAGAGATGATTAGACATTTCAGAGACAAGTGACATTTTATGTGAAAAAAAAATTTCATGCACTATTGCACATGCAAACAAGTTTATCTGGTTCTAAATTACAAATGTATCAATGCAAGAAAAGAACTTTGCTGCCAAATGGGCAGTTCAGTGAGGACGCACTGCCAACTCAAGTTTGCTGTCAGAACAGCAAGCAGGCTTCAGGACACAGAAACACCTTAAAGGTAGCACTGACTGTTACAGAGCTCACAGCGATCACTGGCAGATTGGTCCTCTTTTCAGCACACACTGGACTTTCTGGAACTGTTTTGTGTTTGTGGCTGCAACTGCTTCAAATGGTGAGTGACTTTTCAAGGTGTGAAGTGTGATGTTTGCTCTGTGTCTGAGTCACAAATTATCTACAGAGAAATTCTGTTCTTTCTTGGGAAGTAGCCCATGGGAATCTCACAGGGTTTAACAAGACCAAGTGCTGGTGCTGCACCTGGGTCAAGACAACCCCCAGGATCAATCCAGGCTGGGGATGAGCAGAGGGAGCAGCCCTGGCAGAAGGACTTGGGGGTGCTGTGGGTGACAGCTGGCCCTGCCCTAGCCGTGTGCGCTGGGACTCAGAACCCCCCTGAGCTGGGCTGAGCCCAGAGCCCCAGGGCAGCAGGGGAGGGGGGATTCTGCCCCTCTGCCCTGCTCTGCTGAGACCCCCCCGCAGGGCTGCATCCAGCCCTGAGCCCAGCATAGGAAGGACAGGGAGCTGCTGGAGCCAGTCCAGAGCAGGGACACCAAGGGGATCAGAGGCATGGAGCAGCTCTGCTGTGAGGAAAGGCTGAGGGAATTGGGATTGTTCAGCCTGGACAAGAGAAGGCTTTGGGGTGACCTCATGGTGGCCTTGCAGTGCCTCAAGGGAGATTATAAAAAAAGAGGGAGAGTGACTTTTTTACATGAGCAGATAGTGACAAGTTCACAAGAGTGAAAGTTTTGAACTAAAAGAGAAGAGATTTAGAGCAGGTATCAGGAAAAAGTTCTATACTCAGGGGGTGGTAAGGCCGTGGCACAGGTTGTTCCAAAGAGGGTCTTTAAAACCATTAATGGTGTTCATCATGACCACTTGATCTGCCTCCTTGGCTGCTCTCTGACAGTATCATGGTCCCAGTCAGCACAGGTTGCCCAGAGAAGCTGTGGCTGCCCCATCCTTGGAAGTGTGCAAGGCCGGGGTGGTTGGGGCTTGGAGCAAACTGGGATTGTGGACAGTGTCTCTGCGCATGGCAGAGGAATTGGGATTAGATAGTCTTTATTAAAGTCTATTCCAATCCAAACCACTCCATGATTCTATGATCAGTGAGTGATAAAAGGTAATCAAAGATTATTTGGGATAGCAGCAAGCAGGAGCCAACACCACAGGATCCAACTCTTGACTTTTCAAGTCAGTCCCATGAGGCCCCCTCTGTAAAATGCCATACTTTTTCCTTAGAATGTTTGCATTTTTCTGCCTACATCATGGCAATATTTTAACGTAATTTTCCAGTGATTCAGTTTGGAAGGTACTTCTGCCTTTAGCCTTCAAGAAACGCCTACCTTGTTTATCAGCTTTTATTTTAGGAATTGTCTGGAGGCTTCTTAGCCAAACAGATCAGGGAAAGTGAAGGTGAGTGTCTCAGTTATAAGCATCTGGGGTTAATAACAGTAGTTTTGGAGGATCAGATGATTCACAGCTATGTGACAGAGTTTCTCAGGGTTTTTTTGCCAGCCTGGAGAACCACCTGCAGCTGTCAGACAGAATTACCTTCTGTACTTGTGGGTGAGCATGAAAAGAGCGCTCACTTGTGAATGCTCTGTGGTTAAAAGCCACAGTGCTATTTTTGACCTCAGTGACAGGCAGGACTGAATGGCAGGAGCCCAAGCCACTCCTTCTGAGTGAAAAAATGCTGAATAAGCTGTTCTTAGAAGACCAGCTGTGTACACACTCGTGTTCCACTGCCTCCTCGTACGTAAAACATGCTCTGCATGAAACAGGTACTGATCCTCCCTGCTGCCCTCATTCCACACCCCACTCTCATCCTCTGCCCCTCTGGATTCATGTCTTGTAAAACCTCTGGAAATGTCTCCAAGCTTGTGCTCTCTGGACCACCACCTCTTCCCTCTCCTGGGAATCCTCAGTTCCCTAATCTCCCTGAAGCCACCATGCCTTAAGCCTTGTCACACATATCTTTTGGATTCACCTTCACCCTTTTGTCTTTCCTTTTCTTCCCAATGCCTTCCCGCGAATTTTGTCCAGTCCAGCTCTCCCAGTTCACTGATTAAATGAACTCCTGCTGCAGGCAAAGGCTAAAATCAGCTGCAATTTGAATTATATTTATGGAAGCATAGAGTTTATATGGCTCTTTATAAGCTGTAAATATAAACACCTGGAGATGATTTTCAGCAACTCACCACTGCTCAGAGTCCTTGATAATGAAAGTAATTGGAGACTTAAACCATTCCCATGGTTTTCTGTTTGAGGTTTCCTCCCCAGGTACAGAAGGATGCTTATTTTGGATAAACCACTGCTGAATTCCTCAGCAGCCTGACACAGAGCCCACATGATGACTTGGAGAGAGCTGTGTTCCTCAGGCTGTTTGAATATGCAACACAGCCCAGATCTGTGGTAAGTGCAGCAGTTATTGTGCAAACCACCAGATGAAATGTATGATGTGTATGGCCCTGTCTTCCAAGCAGGGCTCAAATTTCTATTGCACCTTCATCCCCACAGCTGGCAAGCCAGCATCATCAGGCTCTATGCTCTCCCAGGTAAAGCAAATCACTGGCCACAGGTTTTCCTAGGAGGTTTACGTAATCGACGTTTAAATACTTGATTTTACCCTCCTCCTCAATACAAAGGAAGAAAATAAATAAGTATGAAATAAATAAAATTGAAAAAAACCCCACAACAAACAAACAAACAAACAAACAAAAAAACCACCAGACAAAACCAAACCAAACCAGATCCTTCTGCCTGTGTTAGTTCCTGGAATTTGCTGATGTCAGAGGATCCCAGCGAGATCTTGTAGGAGTCGACTTCTCCTTGAAAGCTTCCCCATTTCCAGTTTCTCCGGAGTTGCGGAGTGACTGTTCCCAGCCCAAAGCCCCGCTCGACACCGAGCCCACGCTCCGTGGCCATGCCCCTGGGGACGGCGCATGGCGGGGCCGGCGGCGGGGGAGGAGGCTGCGGTCGGTGCGGCCCCANTGACGGGAGGGGACACGGAGGGGCCGCGATGGCATGCGGGGGGGATCCGGGACTCCTCTCCGGAGCGCGGGGCCGAGCGCACGGGGAGCCGGGGATGCCGCCCGGGAGCCGCCGCACCGCTGGAAGCCCTCCGTGCTGGCAGCGGAGCGACTGCCGGGACACGGGACTCTCCTCTGGAGCCTCTCGGCACGCTTTGTTCCCCCCTACCGCCCCAGCAGCCCGATACAGGACAGTGGCAGGGCGGTGTGTGCTTCCAAAGGCCTGGAAGGGACAGGGGAACAAAGGGAGGCTCTGAAAAGCTGTGGCTGTGGGATAAGGCTGGATATTTCTCAGGAGAACTTTTGGGCTCCAGAGCTGATGGCTTTTCTTATTTCTCTTATCCATGCCATGTTTAGGCACCTGGTCAATATCAAACTTTCTGTCCACTGCAATTTTTTTCCATGCTCGTTTCTTTATCTTTTGATCACTTCAAGTTCTGGATGATTTAACTAAAATTTACAGCAACTCTGAGTACTTGTTAGCTGAGTAGCTTTGTGAAGATAAGCTAAAGTCTCTGCTTCCAACCTGCTCTCCACTGCGTGCTGCTTTTTTCTTGGAACAGCCTCATGGGTCCTGGGCTCTACTCCTCTGTCAGTTGGTTCTGATTTGTTGTTTTGCATTTTGTTTTGTTTTGTTTTTTAATTCCTGACATTTATTTTTTCAGATCTGTTCTCAAACATCTGGCTGTGGCGAACTGTTGCTGGAGTCCTTACTGCTGCTGTCATTTTGATTTTATGTATTCAGTTTGGTAAGTAAGGAGTTTTAAAAGAAAATGTAATTTGCAATAGAAATGACCAGAGTTTTGGGTTCTATACTCAGAGGGCAGTGAGGCCCTGGCACAGGCTGCCCAGAGAAGCTGTGGTTGCCCCTGGATCCCTGGAGGTGTCCAAGGCCAGGTTGGATGGGACTTGGAACAATTTGGTCTGGTGTAATCTGTCCCTGCCCATAGCAGGGAGGTGGAACAAAATGATCTTCAATATCACTCTCAACCCAATCACTCTATGATTCTGTGTTGTTTGAAATTGTGGACCAGTGCTGGAGAAACTACTGCATGTGCTGCAGTGGGGTTATGGAGGGCTCAGTTTAGCCTTAGTGTACTTTCGGTATCGAGTTTGTAACATCACTGTTGGTCTTAATCCAAGTTCAAGAAAACAAACAACAACTGGAAGATTGTCCTACAAGCCTGCAGTCCTTCAAAATTACATTATAATAGACAAAGTTATTAATTCAGCTGTGAGGAAGCAACACATGCAAAAACTGCAGTTCTAAGCTGCAGAAGAGTCTTTGGGGGATACTTTATTATCACCTTCTCAGCTACTTATACCAACCTGTCCCTGGCCATCCTGTTAAGTATATGTGAAGAGGCAGAAGGGTGCAGCATCCAGAATATACCATTAGTTTACAATAATTATTTCTGCTGGACAGACGTAACAATGTTGTGGCTTGACTGAGATTATTTTAAATTATGCAGTCAGAAAGCAAACTAAAAACATTTTCCAGCTGGAAGAAATGGGTAGATTGGTTTTTTGTCTTTTCCTAGTAAACCCTTCTCTGGCCAAAGAATCTGCTGTGTGTCCTCTCCTGGACCTGTGTCCATCAGGCTGGCTGTACTTCCAGAGGAAGTGTTATTACCTCTCAGAGAACGAAGCCGCCTGGAACTCCAGCCAGACCAGCTGCTCTGCCCACAACGCCTCCCTCCTGGTCATCGAGAATCGTCAGGAACTGGTAAGGGAACCAAAGGGGGCTCCTGTTTTCCCCCCAGTTCACTTCCAGAGAACTGTTTCTCCAGCCTCCTCAGCTGAACAGTTAGGAAGCTGATGTAAAACCACAGTGAGTCACAGCCTGCAGAAAGCTTCGTGCCTCTGCTTCCTGAAAACAGGAAACATCAGTTTGAGCAGTTGATGTGTTAGAAAATGTCCAAGGACTCATCTCAGTTAAATTTGGTGCTGCTCACAGCTATAAGTACTCATATTGAAGGCTTCTGTCAGGGTAAACACTGTTGCATCTCATTTATCTTTAATTAAACAACTGTTTTCTCATATTGGGGTAGGTTAATGACGCACAGTTGATAAATATGCTAATTGTGATGTTTGGAGTTAGGAGATACTACCCAAAGTGTAGCTTGGAGCATTTTTTTCTGCATTATACTGCAATATTAGGAAAGATTCCACCCTGCAGAAAGGCCTAGGAGAATATATTCTTTCCTATCTGTTCTAGACCTTGATAGCAGACCTTGATATTTTAGAATAGCCTCTCCCTAGGTCAGTCAACCCTATCCCAGTCACCAGTCTCTGTATATTTAGGTTTCAGTATTGTTTCTTCTGCAGGAAAGGCTAGACTGTCGTTTCACTTTTGCTTTTGCCCTGCATCAAAGACTTTGTGTTTTGATAGCTGGACTGAACATGCAGAACTTCTTTTCTCACGTGGGTTTATTCATACAGAGCTTTATGATGAAGATAACAAAGCAAGACCCATGGATTGGACTCCATAAAAGAAATGAAGAGTTCTTTTGGGTAAATGGAAAAGCATTAGACAATGAACTGTAAGTTGATGTGGAGGGGTTTTGCTGGGGATACTCGATTAAAGGGGAATAAGACAAGATAAATAATACAGAAATAGACAGTGACTTGTAGGAAATACCTGTAATCATGTTGGAGGGATGATTATAGAGAGAGTATGGAATGCAATGAAGAGTTCACATGGCATTGTTAAAACTGTGACAGATGAAGGTTAGGGGATAAATTTGTAATGTTGAGAAGCAATGTGAGGCAGGCCCATGGTAACAGTAGAGAAAGTGAAAGTTAAAGCAAGAGACACCAAGATACCAAAACAATGAGGGAAGGAAGGGAAGATTACAGTAACAGAAATCCCTCATTACAGAATATATTTTGTGAAAGTGTCGACCTGCATGTAACTTGTGTGAGGTTTATAGCAAAGAGAGTTGAGAGACTGCTAAGACATGTTTTCATTTTCAGAGAATGTTCCTCTGAGAGAGGCTGCTGGAGGGAAAGGAAGCTGTGAATTTATGTTGCATGAGGTGCTCTGTGGCCAGGGTGCTGTGTTGTGTGCCACCAGTGCCAGGTGTGTGGCAGTTTGTTCCTCTCCCTGGCAGCTGTCCCATCTCCTCAGAGGCTGCTGCAGCTTGTCCTGGAGCAGCTGCTGGTAGGAGTTGGTAGAGTTACCAGTGATAGGCATAAGCACTGAGATTTCACAAGACTGAAATTAACTTAAAAAGTGGAAAATTTAAATACCTGTAAGCCTGTGACATTACTGGTGATGTGTGACTACATTCACTTCATCCCCAAGCCCTGAGGGCTTGATCTGACAAAGGCATTTAATGTGAGATATGAGGAGCACATGGGTACCTCACATTGAAAACTGCAGCCCTTCCCACTCTTTTATCTCCTGTCTGCAATACAAACATCCACTGATGTTTCATTTTCAGTGAGGTTTTTCCCATTCTTAGACTTCTGCCTTGGTGCCTGCCTCAAACTGCCCCTCCTGAATGGGAGGGCAAACACCTCGATGTCTAAGCTCAGGTGTTGTGACACTGATGGGGATTTGTCCCTTGGCTTTTCCAGAGACCATTCCAGTCTGCTTGGCCTATCCTCAGAACTTTATAGCACTTGGTTTGAAAACTCCTTCAGAGTTGCTGAAAGAGTCCCTTTCCTCTTATATAGGGACACCTATGGTGTGGAAACTGAGATTTGCTTCCTGTTTCCCCCCCACCCCCTTAACCATGGTGCCTGTTGGGTTCTGAGGAAGGGAGAAATGGGAGATACATTTGCTTCACAGCTTCTGCTGGAACCTTTAGCTGTGTAGGAGGATGTGGAAGTGCAAGGTGGTGGTGCTCATCTCAATGGCACAGCATCCCTGAGAAGGGCAAACCTGAGTTTCAGTCTCTAAGGTTGTATTTCACATTAAGTGACCACTAAACAAGATGCAGGAGTACTACAAGTCCTGGATTTTGTATTCTGGGCCCAAAATGCCATTAAGAAAAGACAATGTCTGTGGTGTTCTCTTCAAGGCACAAAACATCATCCTCCTGTGGTGCCTTGCCTGTGGTAAATCAGGCTTTATTCAAAGAGAACCTGAGGTGGCCATAGCTGCCTTTGCTCTATTGCAATATTTGATTGTGGGTGTCCAAGTAATCCTGTCCTCCCTTCTCTCTGACAGGTTTAAAGTAAAAGGCTCTGGAAACTGTGCCTATCTGGAATCCAAAGGAGTCTCAGCCTCGGGATGTTATTTAACCAGGAAGTGGGTCTGTAGCTTGACTATCAACTCAGCACAATAAAGGTGGCCCAAGCCACCACCCCAGACACTCAGAGCTCTCATATGATGCCTACACAGGCTATGTCTATACTTTGGGACCTGGGGATGTGTCCCAGCTCCTACTTGGAGGTGAATGACTTTTCTGGTAGCCAGAATTCTCCACCCACAGAGGAAGCCTCTGATTTCTAAAGATACTATTTAAAAGACTCTCTCCAGCATCTTGATAAGTCATTGCCTTGCCCCATTTTTCGAGCTACTGCCCAGCCTGTAGTTTCTTTTTGTGGTGCCATCAGTATTTCTTCCATTTACTCTTCTCTTGTCAGAGCAGCTGCTCTTTCTTTCCATTTTGGGTGTGCATTTGGAGGTTTCTGTTCTGCTTTTCCTCTCACCAGGCTCTTGTGCAGGGACAGGGTGGTGAAGTGGTTCTGTCTGGAGAACTGCCAGTGCCCCGTGGATACAGGGTAATGCAGAAGTGACCACTGTTGTTATAGACAGGATCACAGCACATTCCTCTCTCTCCATTTGATGGGATGCACCTTGCATTGTATTCTATGTTTTGTTAATGTTATGTTACATTAATCTCATTCAATCCCAGTTATAATGCTGTGAACCTAATTTATGTAGCTGCACTGCACCTGAAGTTATCCTCACAGCATTTTCTTTAGCCAAAAAAAGTCACAATAGATAAGAATATTTATTTATCTGAGCATCTGCACTGCTGGGGGAGAAGAGTTGGAACTGGAAGAGTGGTGGTGAAGCTGCAGGCATTAATGTGCCAAGGCAGAAATCGTCCTCAGGGCAAGGAGACAAAATCAGGAGAAGGGAATGAGAAAATCATCAGCAAGGGATGTTTCTCTCTGTTTTCCTCATGCCCTGTACCTGTCACAGTGTGAGACTTCTGAGCAAGAGGTTCATTTCCAGATAGACAATCAGTGGTTCTTTGTGTGGGTGACATTTTCAGCAGCAACCCCAGTGCTGTTGGATTGCTGGGAGCCTGAACAGAATTAGGGCACAGTCCCTCTGATTGTGCAAGTCCCACTCATGTCCACAAGGTTATCTGAAGATTTGAAGTGTCTTTTGACCCAGAGGAAGCAAATTTTCCTGGAAGGAATATACCTATCATGTTTCTAGGGAAGGAAGCATGGGAAGCTCACCTTCATTATTTTCTGTGACAGGAGGACTTGACTGTAGCAGGACCATGCACATGGATATTGTCAGCAACTTGTGATGTTTATTTATTGTCAGCAACCTTCAGATGTTTATTTAAATATAATCACTAATTTTGCTGGATTACACTTTTCTTAATTGCTTGTAGTCTTTATGGGCACAGTAACAGCACTCTACAGTATGAAAAGCCTAATTATGTATTAATTTATATGTTGGGGGGAGGTGTTATTCTGCAATGTTTTTAAATTAACTTGGTTCTGAAGGATATGGTATGTGTACTAGTCCTGAAAAGAGACTCAATAAATATCTTCAAAGAGCCCCTGAATTACAGTGGCTTGTATCTTAATATTTGAACACTAAAAGTATTTTTCATCTCAGGCACCATTTGGATGAAAAAAAAATCCGAAGTGAAGTAAAATATTCAGGTTTTGAATATGAAAAAATCTTTAATTATAAATGTTGTGGCTGACATGAAACAGGACATTTGATCCAAAAAAATAATGCATTTCCCTTTCTAACACTTCATAAATATGTCAGACTTTTAACAAAAGGTTACTGTGAAAGCTCTTCTGGAATCTGACTCCTCAGGGGTGCAATGTCCATCTTCTTCTGTGATGTTAAGAAAAGAAGGGTCAAGCTGCCAACTCTGTCACCTTGCTTTTCTCAGAGTGGGGTTTGATGAAGCACTTCAATGGTAAATTATTTTCCTTTTTTCTTTTTAAATCAGTGACTGCCTAAATTGTAGGTAATAGCTTCAGTAGGGCCCTGCAAAAACTTGTTTAATTACATGAATAATAGCAAGAAGGCCCAAATAGTAGATGTTTCATGAATATTGTTGAAGCCTAAACACCACAACTAATTTGAGAGAAGCCAGCATGCAGGAGTTTGTTTTTCTTGTTAAATTCAGCACAAATCAAGAAAGATCTGCCATAAAACCAGCAACTTTCAACTCCACTGCATGGAAAAGGGTGTGCTGGGAGTACCCTGAAGTTAGAATTTCTCAGCAGTGGGAAATGATCTCTCTATAAAGCACATATTATACAGGTATAGATGGTTATCTTACTCATATCAGACTCTTTCCTTTTCTTTGCTTCTCTGTCTAGAATGAACAAACCAATCCTCCTCCCCCCACGTGCTGTGCTGAGTTTGGGGGATTTTTGTTGTTGTTGTTTCCTCTTACATAACAGCAGTTTCTCATGTGAGACTTGAGCTGCTGATGCTGCATTCTGCAGGGTAAATCTGTGTTGGGATTTTTTTGTTGTTTTTTGAAGGGAAGTCTCTGAGGGTACAGTTCACTTTTTAATCTGCAGCCCCAAAGTGCTGGACATTAGCCCTCCCCAGGCATGTGCAGGTGTGAAAAAACATCTCTGTGAAACTGCAGTTGCCTTTATTTGTGTGTATCACAGCAAAGGTGAGCTAAAGGCTCTACATCCCAAAAGCCATGTTAGACTTGTTTCTCATTCCTGTAAGGACTTAAATTTCAGTCTGTGCCATTTTTGTTAGAGTAGCACCTTTAATTCATGACATTTCTTCATTCTTTTCAAGTATCTGAACCTAATAAAGGCACTAGGTCAGACTGCCCTTAGCATTTTGGTACTCTAGACCCAGAAAGAGCATTTATTCATGACACTTCAGTGTCTATGTAATGCATTGACTGAGTGAACTCACAGGCATTAATTTCACCAGACTTTGGCTTTGATACCTCATCACACCATAACTGTGGTTCCACATTAGCATTTACAATGTAAAGGGACGAAATATAGGTGGAGAGGAAGGTTATCAGCTTTATTTCCTTGCACTGCAGTGTTGTCTTCCGGATTCCCTAGTTAATCCCTTCACATTCCAAGGTTCAGTACCAGAAGAGGACAGGAGAAATCAGCACATTAACCACAAGTGTCACAATTCACTCCATGCCTGGCCTGCTGTCTATACCCAGTAGCTGTGCAGCAGCTTTCAGTGAGACACTGTCGAATAAATTCATTTTTTTCCAGCCCTCAAGTGGCTTCTGTGAGTCACAATTAAACCCCAAGGAAAAAAAAAATAAACATCAAACCAAAACCACAAACTTCAGAAAACACAAAACTCCTGAAACCCAAAAAAGAAGTCCTCAGCTCAGCAGCTGCCTGAGGTGGGGCTGCCAGCAGCAGGCCCAGCACACCCTTCTTCCCCCACAGGGGCCATAATTCCTGCAAAGCACACAGTTCACATGCACAGTGCTCCTCCTCACGAGCATCTCTTCTCCTTTGCCCTTTCCTGGGGCAGCTGCTGCCAAAATCTATCCGTGTGAAGGCTCAGCACCCCCAAGTCCACGTGTGCCAGCTGGCAGCCCTGGTGCAGAACCTGTCTTCTGACTTCTTAGGGAGCACAGTGCAGCAAAGTGCAAATTTCCCTGCAAGTCTGATAAAGATTATTTACATCACAAGTTGGTTTATCAGCAGAATGAGTCTTCTGGCAAGAAGCTCTGCCTGTTGTCTGGAAATGTGGCTCAGAGCGGCAGCAAAGTTGCGTTCTTCTTACAGATCCACTCCTTTAACGTCTGGCAGTTATCTCTCTGGATCACGTTTTTCCTTCTGTAAACAGCACAGTTCTTGTCAGCCTTGATTCTTTTTAGAGCTGCCCTGCTGAGAGACCAAAAGGAATGCAGTTGTCAGCTAAAAACTCAGCTTCAAACTCAGCACTGGTTAAAAATCCTGGTGGTGCCCTTGAGTGAGGGGTTGGGTGATGCCCTCTCAATCACCCCCTTGAAGCACTGCAGCCATGCAGGCGTGGGATGGGCACCCCCAGCAGGGACTGCTGGCTCCTGAGGGATGGATGCTTGGGATTGTTACAAGAATAAGGATCCTCCCCATGCAGCAGGGACTGCTGGCTCCTGAGGGATGGATGCTTGGGATTGTTACGAGGATAAGGATCCTCCCCATGCAGCTTTCTTCAGAGATCCCGACCCATGCTATGTGACAGACATCACCTTCAACAGAGGCACATGGTCTGTAAAGTGAGAGAGTTTGTTGGCAGGGATTTCAGCAGAAGTGTGTCATAATGTCTCTGCATTAATAAATACATGAGCTGTGGCTGTGGGTGGTCCTGCAGGCAGAAAACAGTTTCCAATATGCCCAGCAGGAACCAGTTGGCCTGGAACTGGCCGTGGAATAGACTCTGTATATGTGCCTGAGGCTGCAGGGTTAGATCTGTGCTTTGGGTGATTAGCTTAGATTCGGAGCTCAGATTCAGATTTCCAAGCAGGGATACCACACATTGCTTTTCCCAAAGATATCCTCCCCCCACAAATCATCACCTCTTTTCCTTTACTCTGTCATCTTCCACTGAACTACATTGTTTCTCCATGTCTTCAGTGTCCGAGCCAATCCAGATATATTTGGAATCTTTCTGCTTTTTGTCTATAAATTCCTGTGGAGCAATCAGAGGGATGTTACCTGACAGAAGTGCTTTCCTGCTGTGCCCAGGTCACTGTCCTGCCTCATGCACAGCTTTTATTCCCTCATGGAGAGCAAGGGCAGGGATGCAGCCATGGCAGAGCAGCCCCTTACATCAGCCCATACACATGACCTGGCTCCTCTCTTCTTCAGCCAAGTGCTGGAAATGGGTGGAAAGTCCTCAGCATTTCCTCCTCCCAGTCAAAACTACTTTGGCTTCCACACTTGGCACCTCTTGTGGTTCTCCTCTTCAACTCTATCTGCTGACATTCCCAAACCCAGTTCCTGTACAGGGAGAGTCAGATGCTCTCACTGATGGAGCTCTTGCTTGTCTACATGTACTCTTGACATCCAGGTCATTTTCCCTTGGAGAAATGTTGGCCTAAGGCCTGTGACACACTTTTAGGGCTGCTGCAAGACTCACCATCTCAATTTCATCCTCAATGACAAGCAGCTGGGATTTCCTGGCCAGGCAGTTTTTCTGGCTGTCCTCCCAGCTCCTGGCCTCCTCGGAGAAGAAGTAACATCTGCCCCTGTGCAGCTGCCACCCGGGGGGACACAGCTCACATGTTGTCCCTGTGGGTGGGCAGGGGGAACCTTTAGCTCCTACCATGAATGGAATTCCTCCCCCTGTTTATGAACAATTGTCTGGAAAATGTTCTCCAGGACAAGAGGAGGATCTACAATATATGGCATTTCTGCCAGCAGCTCCTGGCAGAAAGAAATGTAACGAAAATCCTGGAAACTTTACACCAAAAGAGGAGCAAGACTATTATGATTAAAATGTTAGTTTAGTTTCTGTTATCACTGCTCTGCAGGAGCACCATGCTTCCTGGGTAGCACCACTGAGTTCCCATAAATTGTAGGGTGTCAGAGAAATGGGAACAGAGAGAACAGAACTGTGCACACCACACGTCCTCTAAGCTTGAAAGGACTAATGTGCCTCACCATGTCCATCTTCACACAGCTCCTCCATGAGCGATTTCAGGGGCGCTGCTGACATGATCCTCTCTGAAGAAATGTCACTGCTGGTGCTGTTGAGGCCATACTTGGGCAAACTTTCAGATTTTCCTGCTCTGCCCTTCGAAACTTGAACAGCCCAAAGTAAAAAAAAAAAAAAAAAGAAAAAGAAAAAAAGATAATTGTTAACAAGAAGGATAAGGAAATGAAGGAAATGCAGCCTTTGTACCCAGAGCTGTACTGGGGATTTAAGGGTGTCTCTGTGTACATTGCCAGTACAGACACAGTTATGAGCACACTCAGTGAGTAAAACTCGGTAAGCAAAGCCCTGCTGAGAAGATGTTCATGGAATGGCCTGGCTTGGAAAGAATCTTAAAGATCATCTCGTTCCACCTCCCCTGCCATGCGCAGGGACACTTTCCACTATCCCAGGTTGCTCAGAGCCCCATCCAGCCTGGCCTTGGACACTGCCAGGGATGGGGCAGCCACATCTTCTCTGGGCAACCTGTGCCAGGGCCTCCCCACCCTCACAGGGAACAATTTCTTCCTCATATCCAACCTAAATCTACCCTCTTTCAGTTAAAAATCCATTCTTCCTTGTCCTGTCACTCCAGGCCCTTGTACACAGACTCTCATTTCCTGTGTTTGTGTACAAACTGACACCTTTTACTGCAACACCAAGGGAATTTTTCTCTGAGCTCTTTCAGAGTTCTAACCATGTCTGCAATGAAGGGATGAAGCAGGAGGTAGGATCTACTCACTTTGCTTGGCTTGCATGACCACCACTCCCAGCAGGATGAGCACGAGGACACCCAGGACCAGCGCCACATAGAACCAGGCTGAGCACCTGTGCCGGCAGCCTGGAGGGAGGCAGGAGGGAGAGCAGCTTAAGGTCCTGGCACTGTTAAAACTAACACTGGGGAAACAACAGAGAAAGCATCTGCCTAAAATCAGTCTGCTGTTGGAAGGATGCAGTGGCATTTTACTTACTAAAAATCTGTGTCCATTTTGCATACATGGAAGGGAAATCAAAATATTTGGTCACATAGAGCAAGTGATTTTCAACCTTTAATAATTTTCTTTTTCTCCTTTGAGTTCTTTTTCTCAAGTATTGCCTGCACCCACCTACCCACACACCCCCTATAGAACCTTGAAGAGCAATTCAGGGAAAGTGTTGAGGTTGGCTGTGGTGTCTATCAGGGATAGCTGTGGTGTCTGTCAGGGATGGCTGTGGTGTCTATCAGGGATGGGCTGTGGTGTCAGGGATGGCTGTGGTGTCTGTCAGGGATGGGCTGTGGAGTCAGGGATGGCTGTGGTGTCTGTCAGGGATGGGCTGTGGTGTCAGGAATGGCTGTGGTGTCTGTCAGGGATGGGCTGTGGTGTCTCTCAGGGATGGTTGTGGTGTCAGGGATGGCTGTGGTGTCTGTCAGGGATGTCTGTGGTGTCTGTCAGGGATGGTTGTGGTGTTAGGGATGGGCTGTGGTGTCTGTCAGGGATAGCTGTGGTGTCTGTCAGGGATGGCTGTGGTGTCTGTCAGGGATGGCTGTGCTGTCAGGGATGTGTGTGGTGTCTGTCAGGGATGGCTGTGGTGTCAGGGATGGTTGTGGTGTCTGTCAGGGATGTCTTTAGTGTCAGGGATGGTTGTGGTGTCTGTCAGGGATGGCTGTGGTTTCAGGGATGGCTGATATCCTCAGGGTGTTCCTCCTCTGTGCTCCCAAGCGTTAGCTTGCCTGTCCCCGTAGCTCAGAGAGAACTTCCCTAAATGCACAGGAAAAGAAGCCCCATACTGACACCTCCTGGCACAGGAAAGTGCATCAAACCAAGTGTCTCCAGCTGTTTGACATTCACCCTGTGTCAGAGTGAAACACTCAGGAAGCCGCAGAACCTGAGGAAATTTGGGGTTAAAGTGCCAGTTCCACGAGACACAGACTTGCACTCTTACAACCTCTGTTTCCTGGACCTTGCCTGCATGAGATGAGCAACTGCTCCACCCTCTGGCTGCCTGAGCTATCTGATGTAATGTTCCCTTTCCCTGCAGGCAGGTCCGTGGGTACAGGGAGGGTGACAATCACCAGGGCACTAATGGCACATAGAGCCCTGGGCATTACCCTGCTTCCAAAGCCAATGCCAAAATCCCTGGGGCTCTTCCTGCAGAGACAGTTACAGGAGGGTTCCTAAAAAGCCATGGAGTTTTACTTTGCTTTACTACATTTGCCATCTAGGGCACAAAGGTATTTTTAGAAATTATTTTTAAAACGTCTCTCAATATTATTTTTAAAAGGAAAATGTGTCATCTGAGAACACAGCAGATGATAAGTTAGATGAGTCCTTCATTGGGAGAATGCACATAAAGNGTGTGTCATCTGAGAACGCAGCAGAAAAAAAGCAGCAAATGATAAGGTAGATGAGTCCATTCATTGGGAGAATGCACATAAAGGCTCTTGATAACAGGTTTCACTGTTGGGCAATAGGAAAAACTCCATCTATAATTAGTAACCAAACAAAACTGCACAGTACCAGGAGCGGAAGTCTCTGCTCTGCTGTTCCCTTGGGGCTGGGGCTTCACGTGCAGCTCAGCATATGTGATCGTGTTTCCTGTAAGGAGAGGGAAACGCTGACACTTGTGGCTGTGCAATCCCCAAGTGGAGGAACAATAAAGGCGGGGTCTGTGTGAAAAGGGGTGTGTGTTTCCAGGGCTGCTTGTTCAGCATTTTCCTTTTCCTAGGCAACGACAGGCAAGATGATGATTTACCATTTCCTCCTGCTGTCAGGCAGGAACAGCCTCCTCAAGCTTTGAACTGTTGGGTGCTGTGTAGCTGGAGCAGGAGGCAGGCAAACAGGCTGAAGGGTGGGAAAGACCTGGGTATTATCCATGGCAAGCATCCCAGCTCTTGCTAAGCCATCTCAGAAGGTACCACAGAGGCTGGATGGGCACCAGAGTCGTGACTGCTTTGCGGGGCAGAGAAATGCCAAAAGGAAAACCAGCACTCAGAGAAATGCTGCTGCAGCAAGGTAATTCCTGGGGGCATTCCTGACTTGTGAGTGTTTATCCCAGGATATTTCAGGTGGTGCCTGTGGCAGCAGAGGAATGGAGCTGACGGTTGAAGACATCCTTTTCCAAAGGCACGTTACCAAAACAAAACCAAAAATGGCATTAAAATTATAAATGGTGTGGGTTAAAGGCACGTGGATTCTCTCTGAATGTGTTTTCAGTATTATTTACCTGAGTAGTTTGCAGAGCTACTGGTTGGTGTTATGGAAGATATTTGGACCTTTGGGACATTGCTTTCAGTTCCATAAATGGAGACATTTTATCCATCTGTATCAAGAATAAGCTTTGGTGCTAGAACCTTAGTTTGTGATCCCTGGGGCTTTTAAAAAGAAATGTTATATTAAATTTCACTGATCAGGGAAAAACTTGTCAGAAGAAGAGAGTCTCATTGAGCTAAAACGAGGCATTTCATATGAGAATTGCTGAAATGTGAAGAGGTTTTACAGTAAAAAAAACCACTGAGAATCTCACTGGCAAATGAGGGTTATTCATATAGGTGAGACAGTCTGTGCTTTAGAGAATCTGACCTAATAAAGTGGTTGTTTGCTTTATTTCAATTTATTAGTTTAATGAACTACAGAAGAATTGTAAATTAAGTGTAATAGCTCTCAAAGCAAATGCCCTCAAAGTTTTTCTTCTTAGAATGTAAATAATTTTCCAAAAACACTCAGGACTTTTAAACTGTTGAATCCACTAGCCCTGTAAATGGAGGCACTTCTAAAATATGTACTTTAGACAATCTGCTAGTGTTACGAAATAATTTGTCTCTCAAATGAACATTTGTTCCTTTAAAGAATATCTCTAAGTCTGTAAGAAAAAAAAAATTATCCATGCAAGTTGAATATTTAAGCAAAGTTATTCCTTCTATTACAGTGTGTATGGGCACATGATTATTTGAATGCAAAGTCCTCAGAAGTCAGCAGGGGGTTTTAAACTACCACATAACCTTCATTCTGCTGGATGCTCCCACACCCTCACCTAATTCAACAACAAGATGCAGATCACAGTCACTAAAACTGAAATTTCACTTCACTTCTCTGTGCCTGTTGTCAGGGGCAGAAAAACATCTCTGCTTATTCAAAGCTTCTGCTTGGTGAATGTGCAGACAGGGAGTGCTCCTGGGGGGCTGTCCATTGGGGAATGTTGTGTCCAGATGTGGGCTGGCCCATCCAGGGATGGAAGCTGGAGAGGCTCCAGGTGGATCTGGTCAACAGCTGGAGCAGCTCAGGAGGTTAAGGAGGGGAACAAGATGTTAAGGGCACAATCAATATCCAGCTACGACTGCTTGTGGGTTGGTTTGGTGAGGGACTTGAACTCTCCTTGGTTTGTTCTTCCCCCAGGGACAGTTCTGTGTAGTCACTCCTGATTCATAATCAGGCAACCCTCAAATTATCTGTGAGGGAACCGGGACACAAAAAGTGCTGGATTCTTTTGCTGGAAAATGGATTCCCCAGTATTTATCCTTGCTGGGATTTGGGAATGCTTTCCTACTTCTGAACACCTGTTTTGAAGCCCATGCACAGTAATAGCACCTGCACCTACCAAAGCCTGTGCACAGATAGTGCTATTACTAAATCCTCCTCAACACACTCTGGTAGAACATCCAAGAATCCCCTTGTCCTTGTTATTCAGAGCCCCCAAGTGACAGCTGAAGTCCAACTGTAAGTTCAAGTCCAATCAAACAAAATGTATTTGAGTATAATCAGACATAAGAGTGGGGAAGGTGAGACTGGGAGATAGGAACAGCGAAGAAAAGATTATTTAAGAGATTTTGGTCTCTGTAGAATTGAGACAGCATGACAAAGATGTGTAGAAATACTGTGTGGATTTCTGGTGCCCATTTTTTAATGGAGATGGAAGTACTGGAGTATGAACAGAAGAACATCCACAAAAATGATTAGCATTTTTGAGAAGTTAAACAATTAAAGGCAAAAGGGTATTGAGAAATCACTTAATTACCATGGCCAGGAACTTCATGTGAGAAAATATCAAGAGTTAAAATCAGTTCAACAAAAAATTAATAAGAACCATCCAGACGTTAATGATAAATTGGAACTGGCCTGTCCAAAATCAAACCTTTCCTTTAGGCAGCATGATCAAGGAATGGTTTTGGATGCCTTCTAATCAAGATTTGATGTCTATCTCCCTTCACAAATAAATTTTATCACTTTGGATACTAACTAAAATTCCAGGCAAGTCTTCTTTGTGTTGCACAGGTTACAGCAGCGCAAACAACATCCATGGGTGCATGAACACACAGTCTAAGGTAGTATTTCACGTTATATACATAAAAAAGTGAACTCATTTTTATCTGTTGGATAGCAATCTTGTAAAAATATAGAAAAAATAGTCTTTTCTGTGATTTAAGCACATATATTCAGAGCATCATCATCATTATTAATCTCCATTGTAAGTAGAACATCTAAAAATGCTCATTACGCAATGTTGTTTCCTTAAGGGATTAATTACTAAAGAAAGCATGAGAATACCACTAGTCTGATGCCACAAGAATTTCCTATTTGCTCATAATGAGAAGCTCTCATTCACATTAGCTGTGATCCAGGATTTTGTCCAAGTGCTTTCATGAATGAATTACATTTTTTTTCCAAGTAGTAGAAATGTTACTTCTTTAGAAAATTTAGTTTAAATCATCTCCTTACCCTGAATATTGGCTTAATCCTTTGGGGTTTTTTTACAAATATAAGAAGTGATCACAGATTGATAATTTGGTTCTGGAAAATCACCACTGGAAAATTAAAAAGAGCAGGAAGTTTTTAGGAGTCATTCAGTACTTCCTTCAGAGACAGAGACTGCGCTTTTGACTGCCACTAGTTTTCTGATTTACTGCTCCTTTTCCATGAACATAAACGTTGATCTGATTTGTGGGCTGGGTGGTAATTCAGTGGAGCATTGTCTTGATCACGTTACTCTTTTAAAAAGAAATATTATGCTCATTATTCAAGCAATAAACACTTTTTCCACCTCATTCTGTTACTTAAAGCCTGGGACCAGACCTGAGCTGCTGCTCCCTGGTTGTTCTGATTTGGGAGCAGCTTGGCTGATTTGTATTGCGAGGATCTCATCCACTATTTCCAATTTATGCATAATTTATGGCATTCCTCTAGCTTCACCCAATGCAAAATGTGACAGAGAAAAAGAGAGAGAGCACAAGAGAGCCAACAGAGTGTGCCCAAGGTGTTTTACCTGGGTTGGATGTCCCAGAGGGAGCGTGTGGCCTTTCCCTCGGCAGCATGGCCACGGCCGCGTAGGTGACATCCCCTGCCATCCGTGAGCCTGTCCCTCGGAGCTATGGGAAGAGCAGCTTTAATGCTTCATTTGCATCCTGTCTCAGCTTTGCCTCCTCCAGAACACTCACATGCCGTGCTATGGCTCTGATGAAGGCTGAGAAACGCAAAAGAGGAAGTCACTAGGTTACCTCTTTCAGTGCAGCTTCAAAGCCTGTTTTCAGCCACCATTCTGTCTCTTCTTGCCCTTCAGAATGCAGGAGGAAATGAAGATTAAAACCCATCATTTTTACTAATGGCTGTATAAAAACCTTGTTGGTCAAAGCAGAGGGAATTTTCTAAGGAATGCCCAAAAATGGACTTACACAGGTATGAAAGGTTTGCTGGCTCTCATGAGACTAGAGAGGACAATTTGTGCTGTGGCTGTTTTGTGCTCCTGTGCATGATCTTCCCCAGCCTATCCACCTGAAAGAAAGATAAACAAGAAGTACATGTATCAGTGTCAGATGTTTTGGGGTTGATGTAACTGCAACCGCACAGCTTCAAAAATGTAACTTAAATTCTAACCTGCTCCACCCACGAAGTCCTTTAATGGTTTAACAGCTGAATTTAGGTGATATCAATGATGCATTAACACTAACTCAAAATAAAATTTAAAAAAGTATGATAAATGCTTTTTACAAGAATGTTTCAATACTGTAACAGTAGTTACAAGGAGCTGCTCTTCCTACATTGCTTGAACTATTCCCTGCTTGAGCCAACAACTCCACAGATGGAAAACCCGAATTGCCTGTATTACCTTTAACTCCTTTTTCATTACCCACATGTTTGCTGCAGGATATTTTGATGGCAATGATTTGTCCTCTATTTCAGGCCAGGGGGAAGCTACACAGATTTTAACTGAAACATAAACACCTTCTAAAACCTAAAAATACATTTAGAACATTCACACAGAGTCCTGTGCATGACATTTCATGCTAAGAGCTATGCTTTTGGTTTTGTGCCTTATTCCCATTTAAAAAATTCCCTCCAAGTTCAAAGCAGAAAAGGTCTGCATGGGTCTACATGGGTCTGTTGAAAATAATGTTTATGCAGGCACTTTGCAGGTTTTTGTTAGATTCAAAGGGACCTGAAAAGAACAAAGTTTGGGGCTGTAAGCTTATATTACTGTTTTTTTCCCTTCCGATGTTCAACGCTGGTAACGGTGTTAAATGAGAAAAAAAAGGTTTAGGGGGGGGAAAAAAAGAACCTTTGATGGTCATGGAAGAGATTAGTCAGAAGTGCTGCTCGAGTATGATTTATACACAATGTATCTAAATCATGATGGGTTTATTATCTGATAATAAATGATAAATCGATACCGTGAACCGGAGCCTGATAAGGTTTGTTTCACGGACACCTACATACCAGCTGTATCACCAGGCCTCACATGAAACAGAACTTTGTCCTCTGAATCAGTTTCCCCCTGAACTTCTCAGCATCCTTTACAGCAGGATATTTAGGCTCTGAAATGGAAAAAAAAAAAAAAAAGAACAAAAACCAACGTTGAACCAAACCCCAACTTCCTTATTTGGGTTTCTTTTTAAACTTCAGTCCATAAAGGAGAGCTAGAAGGCCAAAGGGGTTGTTTGAGCTCTCAGTCCCTTTCCATCACTGCACACACACTTCAGCAGTCTTTTCCCTCCTAAACCAGTCACAACCATTCAGAGGTAACCATGTACCATCTCGAGGCCATTTCTTCTCATCCTGTCCCTTGTTCCCTGAGGGCAGAGCCCAGTGTCCCCTGGCTTCCCCCTCCTGTCAGGGAGTTGTGCAGAGCCAGAAGGTCCCTCCTGAGCCTCCTTTTCTCCAGGCTGAGCCCTGCCAGTTCCCTCAGCTGTCTCTTCACAAATGGTAATCTGGGTTGAGTTTAATTAATTGCATGATACACCCTCAGAGTCTTTTGGCCTCTCCAGGTAGAGCCTTGCCTCAGCCTCTTTTTTCCTCCCAGGAAATATGGATTAATATGCAGAGCTTACAGAACCCTACTGCTGGTGAGGCCCATAAAGCACCAGGGTTTGCCTTGTATCAAACATCCATATGTGTAGGGAGGGGGGAGTGGTGTTTTAGCCTTGAGTTTTCAGACTTTTTGGCAGAACATGGAGATGTCTGAGGGTCCAGACTCTCTTACAGCACCTGCAAGGGAAGATGGTGGGACTGTTGTGTAGGATTCCTCTGCACATCACGTAGAGCTTGGCAGCCTGGAGCTTCAGTGGCTCTGTGGTGGTAAGCAAAGGAATGTGAGCTCACATCATTCCCCATCCTGATGTGCTCCTGGGTGCACACAGACTCCCCCTTCTAACTGCCAAGCCTGAGTGATGTTGATGCCTTAGGTTCTGATGTTTATATTTTTCAAATCTTGTACGGGGAGTGGAACTCTGAAGTTTCCTGTAGCTCGTTAAGTGCTGTTCTCTCATGCTCACACAGACAGAGCAAAGCCTCTCCAGCTCGCTCTCCAAGGACACCTAGACTGTCCTAGGCCCAAGAACTGCAAACCTTCATCTTGGAGAGAGGGGGGAAATTCCATCCTTGCCTGGGTTCTGCTTGGGGAATTGATGCTGATATCAAAGTATGAAGAACTCGTGAGCTGTCATTGTCCATTTTGGGATGCACTGAGGCAGGAGCCTCTGGAGCCTAGACAGTACCTCTGAAGGCCTTTCAAATAAATCCCTCCTATATTCCTGTCTGGTCTCTGTTTCTAAGTAGCCATTTAAGGCATCAATGTCTTAATGTCAGCTCGGTGATGTTCTGGTGTTAGCACCGTTACCAGCTCCAGCTATGCACAGAGCAAACGTGGTGACAGCTGCAGATGCCACCCCTTCTTGCGGGTGTGACAGCATCGCCTTCACTGCGTGTAGAGGCAAAGGCAGACTGAAAACAATGATGTGAGCTGCAAAGCAGAGTCCAGCAAAGCAGAATCTTGCAAAGCAGAATCTTGCAAAGCAGAACTCAGCCCCTGCTGCCACAGAACACGCAGCTCAGCCCTGCGCTCCAGCTGTCTCATAGCGCACATTTGAAAGAACTCGAACTGCTGGTCTGACAACAAAATGCATTTCCCAAAGGCTGAGCTGCAACATAGAGGCTTCCAGGTTAAACTGAGGGAGTTCCATGAGTAAATCTCCTGTTTAGGTTCCAATTCTAAGCCTCTGCTGTGCACAGCAGAGCTTGTTTGTATGATGAGGTGCAAAAGCAGCACTCAGAAGGCATGATCAGAGCTAGGGCTGAAACAAAGACACCTATTGCCATAAATTAATGTCTATGTGTGGTTATCCCATACTGCAGCAGGAAAATTATGCCATTTAAACATTTAAACTCACAGGCTGAAATTGATTTATATATTTGTTTAGTCTTCCCTGTGGTGCTCTATTCTACCATACAGACGCAGCCTGCCTTCCTTCAGATCTAGTACAGCTCCTGTCTCTTACCCTCATGTCTGAAAAAGGCTGGGGTCTTTACCCTGTGGGTCTGAAAGCAATTAGCAAAGAAGGGCACCAATTCCAGGATGCATTTGGAAGGGTAAAAATGAAAGGACTTGCCCAAGCCCATCAGTGGGCCAGGGGCAGGGGCTGGAAGACTGCTCAGCACTTCTGTCCCTCAGCACAACTCCTTTTCCTGCAGGTGTGTGGGTCTGGGCTGGGACAGAGCTCATTTCATTCATGGCAGCTACCATGGATTTGTGCTGGAAACAGTGTAGGTAACAGGGAAGTTTTAGCTGTTGCTGAGCAGTGATTACACAGCATCTTTTCTGCTTCTCACCCCATCCCAGCAGCCAGGAGGATGAACAGGAATTGGGAGGGGACACAGCTGGGACAGCTGACCCCAATTGACCAAAGGGATTTCCCATATGGCATCATGATCAGTGTATAAAGCTGGGGAAGAGGGAAGGGAGGATGTTTGGGGTGCTGGTGTTTCCCAGGTCATGGTTACCTGTGATGGAGCCCTGCTCTCCTGAAGAGGGCTGAGCACCTACTGCCCATGGGAAGCTGTAAGTTAGATCCTTCTTTTGGCTTTTCTTGTGTGTTCAGCTTTCACTTTATCTATTAGAGTGTTGTTATCTCAGCCCACGAGTTTTCTCACTCTTACTCTTCAGGTTCTCTTCCCCATCCCCCAGGTGTGAGGGAGCAAGCGGCTCTGTGGGGCTGAGCTGCTGATGGGGTTAACCATGACAGCAGGCCAGGTTGATTGCTGATACCTCCTGCATTTGCAGGGTGTTGCTTTACACAGTGTCAAACCTGAATCCAGATTCATCAGTTCCCTTCTTTCCACGTATTCCAGAGCTCTTCCTCTAAATGCACGCACATGCAGAGTTGGACATCCCTTGGCCATGAATGCATTTATTTAATGTCACAGTGCTTTTGGATAGCAAAGCTGTTGTAAAAGTGTGACCATCTGTAAGTTCTGCAGATTGAATAGACAAAAGGTGGCTTTGATCATACACCTTACAATTCTTCCAGAAGATACTGGAATTAACATGAAATGGCAGGAATAAAGAACAAAGAGCACTCCCTTCCACAAAACTTCCAGTGCTCTCTAGCCTTATTTCTTTACAGGTATGTGACAGTTTTATGGTTTTCCCCAGGAAATAGGAATGCAACTATGAATGAATTTTTCTTGAGAATTTCAAGATTCAAAAACTCTCATCACATTGGCCTCAGAACAGATTAGTGTAACAGTCCAGATGATACAGCCCCTAAATTATGATGTTTTCATGGCGGGGTGAGGTCAAACTAAAGAGAATCTTTCTGTATGAGGATCTAGCTTGAGCAACAAAGAGCGAGTCAGAGTGAGCAGTAAGATCAAGTATTGCTTGGATGGAATTAACACACTGGAATTAGTCCAGCCTAGAACATTTTTTGCCAGGGAATTGGAGAGTGTTAACAGAAGTGCCCAGTGTTGTGTGATCTTGCATAAGGTAAAACAAGGAAGTAGAAAGAAGAGCTGTACAAAAGAACAAGAAATTCTTTTCAATCTTAAGTGTATCACCACGGAGAGGTTGCAGTAAAGAATCCCAGGATGGGTCAGGCTGGAAGGGGCCACAGTGGGGCAGCTGGTGCCATCTCTGTGCTCCAGCAGGGCCATCCCAGGGCACAGGACTGTGTCCACATGGTTCTGGAATATCCCCAGTGAGGACACTCCACAGCCTCTCTGGACATTCTGTTCAGGGCTCAGGCACTGCACAGGACAGAAGTTCTGCCTCCTGTGCAGGTGGAACTTCCTGGGATCAGTCCCTGCCCATTCCTCTAGTGCCATTTCTCAGAGCCCTCCCTGCGGACAGGGACACCCAGGGCTGAGGGCCCCTCTCAGCTGGGGCTCCTCTCGAGGCTGAACAGCCCCAGCTCCCTCAGCCTTTCCTGGGCAGGGAGATGCTCCAGACCTAAATCATCTCTGCAGCTTCTGCTGGCCCTCCTGTCAGGTAAATTGTAATAATAGATAAACTTGCACAATTTACATCGATAACATTGCACACAATTTATCCTGCTATGCTGAGTAATTGACATTGGCTCTTGATTTCTCTTCTTTTAGAAGTTGTTTTTACATGAAAGTGCAGCTAGTATTGCTCATGAACTGAGCATCAGAGCTAATTAACTGTCTGGAAACTGGATGTCTATGTTCTCCGAGGCTTGGGATTTTATGATCTGAGAAGCTCTTCCCTGGGACACTTCAAAGAAATAAAGGTTAGCATGAGAAGCTTGAAAGCCTTCCAGCACAAATCTTTGTGCTTTGTCCCTTGCTGCTCCTGATGCTTTTGACAAAATCCCCAGAAGCTGTTGAAAAGAGCTTAGTGGACAGTAAGTTACTCTCTTACAGGGTTCATTTCAGTTATTCTTAAATTTTCCTTAGATTTGGTCCCTGCAAACAAACCAAAGGGAAACAAACCAACCAAACAAAAAGAAAAAGCAAACGATGAAACACATACACAAACACAACCCCCACCCCCCAAACCTAAAAAAACCCCCAAACCCCAACCAAAACCGAGATGACCTCTAAGAACCCTTTCACCCCAAGGGTTCTAAGTGTGATTTTAAGTGTGAACAAGAAGGGGACAACAGATGGCCATCGTGCTTTGAACTGAAGCAATGCACTCGCAGGACTAGGAAAGAAACTGAACAGTGTAAATTATACAGCAAGTGAACTGTTTTTTTCTCCCTTTTCTCTTTCTCTGACAAATCCTAGACCCTTCTAATAGGTAGTTCTAACACTGCACTTTCTCCTGTGCAATGTCACGGTCCTCAAAACCACTCTTTCAATGCACACACACTCCTTCCTGCAAGGAGAACTGATGTGAGCCCCCCATGCCCCTTTTACTGGCTTGATGGGCTTATTTCCATTTATCTTACATTAAAATCAGCTGTCTCAACTTCTGTTTTTTTTTTTTCAAATGCCAGAAATTGCTTCTTACTTTACCAAAAGAAGATAGTGTGCATATGTCTCATTAAATAGCTGGAAAGGACATTTAAATACATGTATTGATCCTTAGTTCTGCATTGTTCCTGTCCACTTGAGGATCTGTTGGTACATTTGAGCAGCTTAATGCCATTATTTAAACAGAGACTTCTGAGGCCTGGAACTATGGAAGCAGCTCTGTTGAAACCTTACAGTTTGCAGCATTTCTGCTGCACTTCAAGAGGACAAGCCTGGGCTTTTTGTAACAAAGCAAAGATTTGTTTGCTTTGAAATTCACAAGCAAGGTCTTTTCCACAAAAGTGAAGCAGGCATTCTAGCAAGTCCTTGGTGATCTTTTAAGTGCTAGTCTGGAATATTTCTTTCTGGAAATTGAGGGTTCAGTAGTTGGCTTTTTTTTTTTTTTCTTTCTGAAATGATTATAATGATTTCTGCCTGCTGTCAGATTCAGCAAGGTTCTACCAGGATCTTTTTGGGGTCAGGATTACATCTTGGCTTCACTTTTAACGTGTCCACGGAGTGTCCAGTGGTGATAAATCGCAGGAGTGCAGTCCATGGAGGATCAGCCCTGGGGCAGGGGAACAGTGTGGGGTGGAAGAGATGCAGAGAGGAGCTTTTATGGACTGACTTGATTGCCCCCATCCCCCTCTGCCTCTGGAGTGCTGGGTGAGGAAGGGACTGAATAAAAGAGTGAAACTGAGGGAAGAAGGAGCAGGAGCAAGGTGTTGCTTGAATCTTTTTGTCTTCATTTCTCACTATCCAAATCTATTTTAATTTGTGAAAATAATTCACTTTCCCTAAGTCAAGTCTGTTTTGTGCATGGTAACTGATAAGGGACTTATCTGCTTTTCTTGTGACCCACGACATTTTTCCTCTTATTTTCTCCCCTGTCCTTTGAAGAGCAGGAATGAGAGAGAAGTTGGGTGGGTGTCTGGCTGCCAGCTAAGGTCAATCCTCCACAACCATTTTTCCGGCCTACATTATGTTACAATTTTCTTTTTTTTTTCTTATATGTATTTGCTGAGTTGTGTAAGGTTCTAGTAAAACAAAGGCAGTGGATTCTGTGCTTATTTCAAGAAGTTCTTAAAAATATTAGCAAGAGACTACCCATGGGAATATTGACAGAAATCCACTTCTAAGTGGATTATCCTCCTGAATAGGAACAAATCAGTTCTAAAAAGCCAGGCACCTGCTAAATAAGCTGTTCAAATACTATAGCCCTTTGTTTCACTTGCAACAAATCCCCTTTACATTCTCAAATCAGTTTTTGCAAGTTCAGAGTAGAAGTGAAAATATTTTCACATAAAGATAGCAGAAAGGAAAACCAGTCTTTTTTAGTTTGATGAGGGTAACACCCTTCTCATCTCCCTCCAAGCTAAGCTCAAGGTTGGCAGCAGAATTTGACACCAAGGTTGCAAGGATGGAGGTCAGAGAGTCCCAAGCCTTGACAATGCAGAGCACTGTCTCAAGAGAAGGATGAAAGCCCCAAAGAAGAGCAATCCAGGGAAACAGAGGCATGTTTACATTTCAACAGAATGCTCCCCTGGAATTTTCTGAGTAGGTGTGTGCCTGCAGTCGGTGTGCAGTGTTTTTAGAGATCACAAACCTTGTTCCTCTTACTTCTGCTCATTCAGAGAACTGGCTTCGTTTCCCATCCTGCTTCTTGATACTCAAACACGCTTCACGCTTCAGATTTTATTTCACCAGAAAGAAAACTTCAAAGCCACTCACACGCATATATAAAATGCTTTATCACTTCCCTTTCTTTTGTGAAGTCCAGTACATGCTTTAAGTGAATAAACAGAGAGCAATTCTGAGAAATGCAAATCCTTCCTTGGCAATGTGGTGTTGTGAATCTAAGGCAAAAACATTGGGATTTTTCCTTTATTTCAGAAGGATATTCATATTCCTTTTACTGAGATGATATATCCAGAGAATAAGCAAGAAGTCAGCCTACAGAAAGGCAGGTGTTGAAAGGAAGCAAAAGGAGACAACTATAATTTCTATCAGGCTGGCACCTGACACTGGTGGGGTTCTTCAGGTCTCCATCCTTGGCCCTGCTCTCTTCGTAAACAACTTGGACTCAGGACTGGAAGGGATTCTAAGTAAGTCTACAGATGATCCTAAATTGGCAATGTTAGCACAATGTGTAAATGCCTTCTTCCTACTGACATCCTATTTTGTTCTCCTAGCTAGGAAGCATCCAATTCCTAAATGCTATAATATTATGTTAGGTCAGTAATGTTCTCCATAAAATATAAAAATGCTACAAAAATCCCGAACCACAAGCACTCAGAGTTTCTGGTCACACAACTGGTGAAGGCTTTTTGTAGTGTTTGGGCTTTATGGCTGAGAAATCTCTTTACATGCCTAAAATCAACCACACTTTTAGGAGGTCTCAGAGGTTTGTTATCATTCAGATATTTTGGGAAAATCAACCTGTTTAACTGTGGAGTGTAATAAAATTTACTTTCATGAACATCCTTACAATGCAACATATAATAAAACCCCACTTCTCAAAATTCCACTTTAAAACATGTTTCATGTAAACGAAGATCAAAATTCCTGTAAGTGGCTTTGGCACCATGTAAAGAAGCAGGAAGCTGCCTAATGGTTTTATGATACAGATCACTAAAGGTGCTTTAATAGAATGTAGATGCTCTCATACAGTCAGAACAAAAATAAGAGCCTTTCACTTTACTAGTTCCCATGGAAGCTTTTATCAGGCTACAGACGTTCACAAGTTCAAAACCTTTCTTATCTGGTAGCATTGTGGTCACAAAGTTGGCACACTCTTTCTCCATCCTGTACTCTGCCTTTCGATTTCTTCTGCAACTTCCATCTTAATTTTGCCTTCTGCAGAGCAGCCTGGAGCAATGTGTTATGTTGTAGAGTCATGGAATGGTCTGGGTTGGAAAGGATCTAAAAGATCATCTTGTTCCACCCCCATGCCATGGGCAGGGATACCTTCCACTATCCCAGGTCACTCCAAGCCCCATCCAACCTGGCCTTGGACACTTCAGAGATGTGGCAGCCACAGCTTCTCTGGGCAACCTGTGCCAGGGCCTCCCCACCCTCACAGGGAACAATTTCTTCCTAATATCAACCTAAATCTACCGTCTTTCAGTTAAAAATCCATCCCCCCTTGTCCTGTCACTTTCCCTCTCCAGCTTTCTTATAGGCCTCCTTCAGGTACTGGAAAGTATCCAGCTCTGAGGTCTCCACACCTTCTCTTCTCCAGGCTGAACAGCCCCAGTCATCTCAGCCTGTCCTTGTAGGAGAAATGCTCCACTCCTGGGACCATCTCCATGACCTCCCCCAGACCCACCCCAACAGGTCCATGTCCCAGAGCTGCACACAGGCTCATTTCCTAAGTTACCTCCTTGTAAAGCTTTCTTCCTGGGAAACAGGTCCCCGTTCTGCAGCCACCTCTTATTTGTGGATGATTTTAAGAAAAAGAATGCAAATAGAGTGTGAGGAAGCTCTTGGATGACCTGATTTGAGCCAACAGCAAATGGTACTGTGGTTTCAGCAACCTTTAAGTCTCTGAGTAATATGAAAATGGTTGCTGCAGGAAGTGGAGCTGACATCTACACATGGGCAGCTTCTCTTCTGTCCTTGCCAGGGCTGAGGTGAGCCCTGCCTGTCTCATCTATGGCTTTCCAGCTGTATTGAGGCTGGGTGGCACATCCATTGGTATGGAGTCAGAGGTGAAGCCTTGAGAGTGGAATTAAAAGTGTCTCTAATCTTGATAAATACCCACCTCTTCTCTGTACTCAGACTTTCCATTTGCAGCACCTTCTGTGTCACAGTCAGCACAAGTTCTTTAACCTTGCCATTTATCTCCAGTTGGTGCTCTCTTTGCTGCAGGAGGAATCCTTACAAAGAGGATAGGAAGTTGGAATGTCAGACTCCAGGCATAGTTCTCACTGTATTTGTTCCTGCACTAAATGTTACGTGACACCCCCACCCTGGGGGATTGTCAGGGGATCCTCCAGGAATCCTCAGGGGCGTTGGGGTTAACAAGGGAAGGAAGGAAGGTGTTTGTGGGTACAAATAGCCCTGACACAGAGGAAAAAAGCTGCTGCTTTTGTCAGAGCCCTGCCCCAGCAGCCACCATCAGTGTGTCCTGCCATGGGGCAGATCAGCTGCCTGGCTGCTGTGGTGATTCCCATGAGACAGCTTCTACTTCACCACCTCCCTTCCCTCTGTGAGTGAGAGGGGCTGGGAGTCCTGGAGACCTGCCTGGTCAGGAGGTTCACCCTGGAACTACATTCACTGCAGTTTCTGCACCCTAAATCTCTGGACACAGTAGATCCCTATAACCAAGCTTTTAGAGAGTTTAAAGTTAGTGCCAGCAGGAAGAGGATTATGTCCAACGACATGTGAATAGGAATAATTGACAACTAAAGACTTAATTTGGATGACTGTGGGCTTTGAGATCGATACCTCTCAGGAGCGAGTTCTATTTTTTAGGTTTACCTTGCATGGCTAGAAAATAGCTGCAAGGGGTCTTTGCAAGAAGGAAGGGGTCTGTTTGATGAGTTCTTATGCAACTTATAAGAAAAATGACAATTCTGCTGGACTTCAAGGAATCACTCATGACTAGGCATTTAGACCTTCCCATCTCCCTTTAGGAATGCTTGGATCAGTTATTGAAAAGGTCGATTACTTAAAACAGGCTTGTGCCAGTGTCACTGCTGCTCTGTCAGTCACTCTTGCATAATTCCCTCCCTTTGTAGCTTCCTGTGCACAGAATTCTGTGTCCTCAGCACCTGATCCTGAGCAGATCTCCTTTAAGTGGGAGAGTGTTTGCAAATATCACTGATGGCCAAACAGCTGCTTATGCTGCCTGAAAGCTGCTGAGCTCAAGTGAAACCTCTCTTGTAACAATACAAATGATCCCTGAAAAATGCCAGCATGGGGAAGTGTGGCAGTTTGACGCTGGTTAGGCACCAAACACCACGAAAAACTAGTCACTTGCTTGCCTCTGCTATAGCTGAGCAGAGAAGGGGAAATCAAAACTTCATTTGCATGAGGCAAAATAAGGATTATTGAGGAAGGTAACAGAAAATAGCTTGCTCAGCTTGGCCCAAACATAACCAAAATCTGTAGTGGTACTTAAGTGCAGTTTTATTCAAGACAGTTCTTGATTGTCTTTTTGTCTCAGAATCCCAGAGGGAACATCCAAGGTGCAACAGCTAAAAGCCCCAAACTGCCTTACACCTTCTCCTCTCTCAAAGAGCCTCTTCCCAGGAGCTCAGGGAGGGAGTTTCCCCATGGCAAGTCTTTGAGACTCACTGCACTCCTCTCAGCATTCTGTTTGCATCAAAATCAATTATTTACATAAGTCATAAACCACCTGCACAGCTCTCGAAACACAGAGCTTGAGCTCTGATTTCAGCTGCACCAGAGTAAAGCAGGGATAACCTGAGGGCAGCTCAGTGGAAATTCCTGGCTGGGAAGTTGGCATCAGTGGGACCTTCAGGATTTTTCTCAGCACGTTCACCTTCACTGTTTCCTGCCACTAATGGAACCCCCACCACCCTTATCTGAGTGCTATCCTGTGAGCTATCAGAGCCAGTCAGGCTTTTATCGACCGAACCAGAGAAACTCCAGAAAAAATAGAGGACTTTATTCATTCAGAACTACAATTTATATATCTTTCCATTCCTTAATATGCAAGTAATACTTGTTCAAAATTATGCAATTATGCAATCCAAGAAATCCTTGCAAATGGCAGTTCAGGTCAGCTGTACAAGGGACAGACCAGAATTCAGTAGTTTACCTTTTTTAATCCATATTCAAACTAGGACATCCTGGAATAAGAATAAGGAAAAAAGGTAAGAACAAACTGCTATGATGTTTCCTGCAATATTAGAACTTCCAGTTTGTCTATCCAAAATTTCATTAACCTATTTTCACAGGAAATGTCTGAAGTACCACTGCTTCTAGTGAGATTTCACAACCATCCTGCATTTATCTTAATACATTATAAAATCTTTAAGATCAAGGCTTTTTGAACATTGTGCATAAAATACTGCATCACTTTTTGGCAGACACAGTTGATTATTAATTTCAACCCAGCATCACATCCTTGTTTTTAGTGCTGTTTATGAAATACACTACAGATTGATCTGTTCAGATTCAGGAAGATCTTCAAGTATTTGAAATAATGTTATCAGAGGAAATTTTGAATGTACAGCATCCAGTACTCTTGAATCTGAAGTATTTTTCTGTACCCTTTCTACAGGGTAGAAAACATAAATAGGAAAACATAAGGGAAAAGGTGATTAATTTTTGCATGGTAAGGCCTCCACCCTCCTGAAAATACATAATTTCTTACCCAGGGACACTAAGGTTGCATCTGCCACCTCATATAGATTGCTCAAAAGGAAAAAAATAAGGGGGGAAAAAAGAAAATACTTTTTTTAAACTATTCTCAGTGGCTTTTATTCTGCTTGTTCAGCTTTAGTCAGCTCTTTGGTTTATGCTCAAAAGCTGAAAACTTAAAAAGTGAAACAGTGGCCAATATCCATGGAGGTTTAGATACAAAAATGTGCTTGTTTTGGATATAAATGATATGAATTTATTCTCCATAGTGAAGAGTTCAAAACCATGAAGTAAAGAAAGGTTTTTTTTCCTTCCTACTCTGCCCAGTGCAGGAATAACTACCTGCTATTACCTGTTTCATGGAGGGAAAGTGCTGGGTTTTTTAGCCTAAGCCAGAGGATTTCCTTTAACTGGGAGCTATAGCAGAGCTTGAGGTGCTAGGACAAAGCAGGTTTATTTGCAGGACTCAAGGAATCAAACAGATCAGTGTTATGCAATTCATATGTTTGAAAAAAAAAAGGTTACATAAGCACTTCAAATTTTCATCTGTTTAAGTGGAACAGAAATTCTGATATATTTTATGGTGAAGTAGAGACATCTAGTGACTATTTTGTGTTATTCAAATGCAAAGGATTAATGTAGGGGGGAAAAAACCTTCTTCCAAATTCTGGAAATATCCTTCTAATGATAGGTAAAACTTTTTATGTACCACAGTTCCACTGACAAAATAATTTTTCTAATTCTGTGCAATTATTAATACAGAGGATGGAATACAGCAAGCCTCCAGAGGTTCTTTCCTCCTTTCCCTGGGTGTTTTCAAAAGCTTTGGATGCTGCAATAAACAAATTTAGTCTGGCTTTGCTTCACTGTCACTGAGGACACAATTCAGTGCCTAAGTAATAATACAAATCCCTTACTCATGTTGTTTTGTTAAAGTAAAGAATCTTCCTCAGAACAAATTGACTGTAAACTCAAGCAAGAAATGTCATTTTCCACTGCACCATCATCTGCCTGCTAAGGGATGGGGAGGATGCTGGAATTAGAAGGGGAAGGATGCTGGGACTGGAAGTGAGCTGGAATTAGATGGTCTTTAAGGCCTCTCCTGTCCCAAACCATTCTGTGATTGATGCTATGCTGCTTTGGACAGAAGGGCTTTAACCCTGTGATCTTCTGCTCACCCACCTAGGAGCCTAAATTTCAGGTCTTCACAAACTTCTGCTTTCCACCTGGTACCTCCACAGTCCTCCCACTTCCTCCTGAAAGCTCAGCCAGGTACTGCAACACTGTGTGACACTTCACATGTTCTCATTGTATTTCAGCAGCCAAAAAGCACATTTTTCCAGAGTCTGCAAAAGTATCACTTTCTCTCTTTCCTGTCCTCCTTTCCATGAAAGAAAAGGACATTGTGGTTCTGCCCTGCTCTGCTGAGACCCCCCTGCAGGGCTGCATCCAGCCCTGGGCCCAGCACAGGAAGGACAGGGAGCTGCTGGAACCAGGCCAGAGCAGGGACACCAAGGGGATCAGAGGCATGGAGCAGCTCTGCTGTGAGGAAAGGCTGAGGGAATTGGGATTGTTCAGCCTGGACAAGAGAAGGCTTTGGGGTGACCTCATGGTGGCCTCCCAGTGCCTGAAGGGAGCCCACAGGAAAGATGGAGAGAGACTCTTGACAAGGGCCTGGAGTGACAGGACAAGGGGGAATGGCTTCACACTGACAGAGAGCAGGGTTAGACTGGATATGAGGAAGAAATTGTTCCCTGTGAGGGTGCTGAGGTCCTGGCACAGGTTGCTCAGAGAAGCTGAGGCTGCCCCATCCCTCAAGGCCAGGTTGGAGGGGGTTTGGAGCAGCTTGGTCTGGTGGAATGTGTCCCTGCCCACAGCACGGGATTGGAACTGGACAATCTTAAGGTTTTTTCCAACCCAAACCACTCTATGATTCAAACAGAGCCTTTTAGTTGCCAGGATTGTGAAGGCCCATCCTCAAAACATCTCAATGATTTAAGCTGAAAATGCCAAAGTGTTCATCCTTCTTCTATGGCTGGTCCCAAGAAGGCAAAACACTGCACTCCTTGACTTACCACCATGATACCACCAAAGAACCCCATTTTCTATCTTTATTGAGAAAATTTGAAGATCAGCATGCAAAGGAAGCATAGGTCAAACTCAGCCCTGGTTTAATTCTGAGCTCAGTAGTGCCCCAGGGATATGAGGATTAGCATGTGGTGTGAGATGGTTAAAGAGCCGAAGTTCCTCTGTGAGAAGAATTCACAGTTTTGGTATCATTCTAAATTACCAGAAACCCCCAAAATTTAGAAAAAAAACCCCCAAAATTTAGAAATTTCTATGGGGAGGAAAATCCAAAGAAAAAAAGGACGTGGGCCTTATAGGAACATTTTTAAACCCAACTTTTAAAATTCATTTTATTCTGTATGAAATAATTTTTTTAAAAATGCAGAAAAAATAGTTTCAAAAATATTTAAATTCCTTTTTTCAGCAATATCAGATATTCTTTCTGTTCCTCCCTATTTCGTCACTTTCTAGTTTCCACTCTGAACTATTGAAGTTTAGGGGGAAGTGATCTGATAATCACAAACCAAAGCAATCTAATAATCACAAAATGAGCAGTGTAACCATCGTGAACTGAGTTTTCTGTTGAAACATATTTTAATGACTGGTTGGTTTGCGGAGAATATGAACTGTGTGTTGCCAGCTCAGGTTCTAAATAAAAATTATGCGTGGGCTGAAGGTCACAGTTTATGAGAAAATTGATAAAAATCTCTGTTTTTAATAGAACATACATCAAGAGAAGGGACTAAGAATTAAGGATTGTTTATCAAAAGCTACAGGGTGAGAATTTACATTTGAAAAAAAGGTTTCTTGTTTCCTTCCGTTTTGTAGTCATCTAAACACTCCTTTTGACCTAATGTGGTGTGATGGGGGGCGGTCAGAAATGGGGGCTGTGTTTTCTTCAGGGTCCATTTTGATGGCAGACCTGAGAGCTGAAAGCAACTTTTCAAAATGGCAAGTGAGGTGCTCTACGCTGAGGTGTCGCCCAAGGAAAGAGTGAATTATATTTCAGAAGCTTCAGATACAGGTAAGAAAAATGGCCATTTTAATATAACTTATTTTCCTTTGCTCCTTGACACGTTCTTAAAACTTTCTTGAATCATTTACAAGCAGCTGAAGTCATGCTGAAAGCCTTTTAGAACTATTAATACCCACCTCTGTTTATTATATATATCTATTGGCTTGGCTAATTCATTTTTATTGATAGAACGAATATTGAATTCAAGCAAAAGTGAGGATTGACCTTTAAAATCCCATTCTGGCTTTCAGTAAGATGGCTGAAATGGGCAGTTTCTGAAACACATTAATGTTCACACACTCAAGATCTTTACACAGATTATTGCAATCTCACCCACAGTTAAAGTTCACTGAATGGACTTTTCTCTCCTGCAGTCCACTTACATTTTGTTCTTAGACACCAGAAATATTTTTAAATTCTAAAGTGACAGGACAGTTTCTATTTTCTTTTTTCCTTCTCTTTCTTTTTTCTTTTTATCTTTCTCTCTCTCTTTCTCTTTACCTGTGTTCCTCTTTCTTTCTCTTCAAAAATTTCTATGTTGAGAAAAATACAAGTCAGGAGTTAACAGAAGTTTCTATTATTTTGAAAACTGTTAGTCTTACAATTTGTATATGACCTACTGATGCCTTCAACTGTAAGACTTCATTGCTTAAAAAATTTATTTTCAAAAAATAAAGTGCAAAATATACCCATTAATGGCTAAAGGCAGGAAATCATTTATGTTTTTATACCGAAAGTATCGAGTTTAACTTTATCGATTCTGATCAAAAAACAGATCTTTGCTAGTTGCAAGACAATTGAGCATGGAACATTTATTTTAAAATATAATATTCAGAGGTTACAATAGGAAAGAAAAATACATCCTGAGTATACAGCAAAGCAATATTTATTCTTAAAAATTAGATTTATATATTCACTTCTTGGAATAGAGGATGAAAAGCACCTGTACAGGTATGAAATCTTTGTCTTTCATTGTTAACTCAGCTTGCCCCTTAAATTATGGGATAGGTCCTCTGCAGAAGAGCTGCACTGCCAGGACAATCCTTGGAATTTCAGTGTAGAATTCTCCCCTAAGGATTTACTGGAGATGCACCTTCATGCCCAGTACAACTCATTGGAAAATGTCTCAAACTTTGAGAACATAAAAGTCTGTTCCATCGATTTTTATTTTTTCCCCTCACCTGTCCCTTAAATTTCCAGTTATATGTTGTAGTTTTAAGTGTTTTCACACAGCTTTTAATTCACTTCAGTAAATCATGCTCAGAAATTGCTGTATAAATTATTCTGAGAGCCCCCCAAACCAAGATCATAGCTCTGAAATTTGCCAGTATAAGGTGCTTGGAAATTCAGAACCTAAAAAATTCGAATGGCCAATTGTGAGGCTAATTAAGTAACCAAATTTCACACAAAATCCTTTTCTTTATGTTTTATTGTATGCCAGGGTGGTGTTTAACCTCTCATATTTTTGAAAAAATATCTTTTTAATTGTAATACCTAGATTCTTGTCACTTCTGTGAATCTTGCATCCCTGTTGGTGTCCCAAAAAATGCTTTACTTAAATAGCAGCCTAAACCTAGGACTTCCACAGGCTGATTGTAATATTTTGCATGAAGAAATACTTTAAATCCATCTTGACTTTGGCTCCTATTAATAGCACCAGTGTGTCCTAGTGAGATAGGTGATTCTTTTTTTGCCATATCTATGTAATTAATATTTTTTCATGTTCTTATAGACATAAAATCATATCTATACATTCTTACAATCTTCATCTTAGATTTCTCTGTGTGTTCCATTGCTTTCATACTTGAGAGCACAAGTGCAGGAAACTGAGCCAGATGCAGTTAAACTGTTCTGACCTCTTGGCTGCTGCCTGAGAAAGATGCCTAGCTCTGAAAATGGGTTGGATTTGACATTTTTGGTAAATCTAGGGTATATCTCAGAAGCTCTGGCACCTTTAAGAGGTCGATTTTCTTCAGGCAAAAAACCAAAAATCTTATACACTATCAGTGAGAAAATCTTTTGAAAGTAGCTCGTGGGGAATGCAGCAAAACATGAAAACATGCAAAGCAGGCAACCCTGAAGGTGGTGTGTTGCAGTTGGTATAAAAATATAGCTCCTTCCTTCCTTCCTTCTGCTGCCACACCTACCAAAAACTTCAGGGGTCAGTGGCACGTCCTTTCTCTCAGCTGTTTCCCTCCTAACTGTAGAGTTCACCTCTGGATTTAATATCACTAAGTGAAAGATAAGGTGTGTCATGGGGCACTCCACTGCCCCATTTTTCCACTGATGCCTCTTCCCTGAGCTTTTCTGAGTGTAAAATATTGCTGGTTCGGGCCAGTGGCCCGGTGGAAGTCCCCTGGGCAGTGAGATGCCCTCTGGGCATACCTTTAGGTGTATGAATTTGAAAGCACTTCCTATGGGATGCAGCTCAACTACATCATAGTGATGCCTTAGGTTTTAACTTTTCTATTTTTCAAATCCTGTACTGGGAGTGTAACTCCAAAGTTTCCTGTAGCTTGTTAAGTGCTTTTCTCTTATGCTAAGACAGACATAACAAAGCCTCTCCAGCTCACTCTCCAAGGACACCCAGACTGTCGTAGGCCCAAGAACTGTAAACCTTCATCTTGGGGAGAAGGGAGCAAGCTTGGAAAAATTCCATCCTTGGCTGGGTTCTGGTTGGTGAATTTCTAAAAAAAATATATTAATATTTTTTAAAAATAATCATATATATTTTTTATAAAAAATTATAAAAAAATTGATATAAAAACGTGAAGAACTTGTGACCTGTCATTGTCCATTTTGGGATCCACTGAGGCAGGAGCCTCTGGA
Source organism: Erpornis zantholeuca (assembly GCA_013400515.1). Classification (NCBI taxonomy): domain Eukaryota; kingdom Metazoa; phylum Chordata; class Aves; order Passeriformes; family Timaliidae; genus Erpornis; species Erpornis zantholeuca. The sequence goes on from VZTN01000145.1 coordinate 39,040, forward strand.
GCCCAGAGTGTACCTCTGAAGGCCTTTCAAATAAATACCTCCTTTATTCCTTTATTCCTGTCTGGTCTCTGTTTCTAGGTAGCCATTTAAGGCATCAATAGGAATCAGGTACCTAAACATTGTCTTTGCCTTCCCTGGGCTTTGCACTGGCCACTGAGAGCAAAGAATGAGTTGTTTGTGCAGTGAAAGAGATCTCTGCTGTTATGCACATGACCACTAGAAGCATCCATGCATAATGACAGATAAGCCTCCAAAGATAAGCAGAGCTCTGCTAAAGCAAAAGCAGGCTCAGCAAACCACCCACTTTCTTGGTTGCTTCTGAAAATCCTGTTGCAAATTTCTTCCCCAGTCCTGTTTCCATGATCAAGCACTCCTGACAGCCCAGCAGAGAGAATTCTCCACTACTGAGGCTGGGAAGGTGAGGAAGGTGCAATTTCCCAGCCAATCCCACACTTTTGGGGAAGCCCACCCTGACAACACTTCTGATGCTTTCTGCTGGGTGCAAAACTCTTGTAACACAGGATGAAGTACTTTTTGTAATGGTTGTGACCACGAGTGTCACAGCCATGCTCGTAGTTTATTAAGAAGTAAACAGAAAAAAATAATAATTTAGAAAAAATAAAAGTTGCCAGTGATTAACTTCTGCTTAAAGATAGACAGAATGTATAAATGTGTGTGTAAGATATGGAATGACAAGAAAAAACCAGAATAATAGAGTAGTTCAGTGTATGGTAACCGAAAGTCACCATAGAAGGATCTTAAATATTTTCTAACATTTAATAAATTAATAAATAATTTGTTTTCATTTGGAAAACTGCACAGCAAAACAGTTATTGCATAAACCCTTCTAGTAATTTCAACCCTTTTTGTCCCCCCAGGTGATCCAATCACATATGCTGAGGTGAATGTGAAATGGAGATCTGACAGACCTGACAGCACACCCAAAACTACACATTCAGGTGCGGCAACACTGCAGGACACTTCACATTTTCTCATTATATTTCAGCAGCCAAACATCACATTTTTCCAGAATATGGGAGAGCATCACTTTCTCTCTTTGCTGCATGGAATTTCAATCCATTTTTCCCTGCTCCTCACTCCTGAAGGATGCTCAGAACACGCTTAAAATTCATTTTGCAGTGGAGGCACTTGAAAACTCTTCTGTTCATTTTAGCAATCATTTCCATTTATTGTTTTTCACTTCCAAATGAATTTTGGGTGAACAAATAGGTAAGCACTAGTATTTAAAGAAAACTGAGTTATTTTTGGAAAGTAATAGCCAGAAAACAAAAATTTTGAACAGCTTTTTGACAATTCCAGAAAAATTGTGTCTATTTTTTCTTAAGTTAAAATTTAAGATACCTTAAACTGTCTCAAACTGTGTAACCAGCCCTGAAAGAAAATTTTGTTCTGCAAAGTGAAATAATATATTGGATATGAATTTTGACTCTTGGGTATGAGGTGAAAGTGAAGAAAGACACATATGGAAAAAAATGTTAGCTGTGGGAAATGCTAACATTTGTGCAAACAAACATTTCCATCGGGGTTTAATTTGGCCTCACAACAAGGAAAAAGAAACTGAAAGCTTCAGATGGTTTTTCTAAATAAAAGTGGCAGTCAGACCAACAAGAGAATGAGCCAGGTGGAGACCCTGTTACAAATAAAAAACTAATTTACTGGCTTCATTGAAATGCCCTCTGATCTCATCCCAGTGGATCCAGGCTTGGACTGCAGCATGGAAAGTGTTTTCAGCAATGCAGTTTTGATATAGGGCCATGGACCTGTCTGCCTTTTGGCTCCTTTTTACACCCCAGTCCTCACTTCCCTCCTTCCTTTCTCTGATTCTGGCTACACTGTCCAGGTTTCCAGAATTCTCTTCAAGGAATATCAAAATCCATATATGCTCTACAATGGATAAATGCTACTAGGAGAGCTCTGTCCCTTCACATTCTTCGCTGGAACCTCTTTAAAACCACAGAAGCCAAATGTTTGTTCTGATTCTTGTTTAGATTGGGGAGCAGTTTAAATGGAAAGTATTAAGGAATGGGGATCAAATGAACACAGTGATCCTAGTCAGGATTAGAGTTGGAGCAGAAAATTATGGAGGCAAGGATTTAAAGACCAATTAAACAAGTGTGCCTTTGTTGTGCTTAAAAATTATGGAAAGAGTCTTTAGAATTTCCAATTACCTAAAAAATCTTTTTTTAAAGCCTGAATGGGACCTTCAAGACGACCCTGTGGGTCTTCAGTTCTCAGACAATTAACACAGGATAGCACAACCACTGCTAGCCATTTTCCAAGGAAAGGGCAGGGTGCATTCCAGAGTGGGAAGCACTGGCAGTGCTGTGTGTGTTCACGTGGCAAAACGTTGGCACAGCAGTGCTGGCAAAGCTGAGCTCTGCCACCGAAGGTAAGAGGTTGTATTTTCAGGTGTCTTCTCAACAGCTGTGATGATAGAATTTAGGACTGGGCAAGAAAAGGCTTCTTCTGATCCTGAAAGTGTCTTTTTATGTGTACACGTAGTCACACACAGGTTTGTATCCATATAAACCTATACAGGTGCTGTATCTATGGCAGGCTTGTTTTGGTTTGAGACAAATTTAGAGAAGATTATTTTTTGATAGAAAGTAGGTTTGATAGAAAATAGATTTACTATTTGGAAAAGAAATATTTTTTGGAGGAAAGTGAAGAGGAAAAACGATTTATTTAATAAACATACAAGAAAAGAAAAATAATGTTAAATAAAATATTGAAACTACTAGAAAGGTGGTCTTTTTAACATTTAGAGGAAACTGTACATTTTTTAAAGATAATTTTTTAAAGTTAAGACAAGGAGACAAGGCTGTATCTAAAGCCTAGGGACAATGGTTTTTCGCACTCCTATAACTCAGACCAAAAGTTGCCCTGCTCCTGCCCGCGGTGACAGCCCTGTTCCTCGTCCCTTTGGCAGTGATCTGCTCGGAGAACTCCCCCTGGTGCTACGTTGTCTTCGCCCTGCTCTTCTCCGCAGTGGTTCTGCTTCTCACGGTCATCCTGGTGGCGGTGAAATGTTACAGCCGCTGAGGAACAGCCCCTGCCGCCCTGCTGACACACAGGGTAAGCCCTGCCCAGCCTGATGCCTTAGGTTTTAACTTTTATATTTTCAAATCTTGTACTGTTAGTGGAACTCTGAAGTTTCCTGTAGCTTGTGAAGTGCTGCTCTCTCATGCTAAGACAGACATAACAAAGCCTCTCTAGCTCACTCTCCAAAGACACCCAGACCATCCTAAGCCCAAAAACTGTAAACCTTCATCTTGAGAAAGGGGAGCAAGCTTAAGAAAATTAGATCATTGACTGAGTTCTAGTTAGTGAATTTATGCTGATATAAAAGTGTGAAGAACTCGTGACCTGTTGTCTATTTTGAAATCCACTGAGGCAAGACACGCTAGAGCCTGAAAGTGTGTATCTGAAAGCCTTTCAAATAAATACCTCCTTTATTCCTTTATTCCTGTCTAGTCTCTGTTTCTGAGTAGCCATTTAAGACATCAAGCTCTGCTGCATTTCTGTGCAATACCTTGGCATTTTCTTTTCTGGTGCAAGGAAGCTCCCAAACCAAAGGCTGTGTTGTTCAGGCTGGGATTTTGAAGCAACCAGGATAACGCTCACAGGCTGATCTTCAGTGAGGTACTCTAATTGTAGCAGCTTTTGTGTCTTTTATTTCCAGATAAGTCAGCACAGGAAGGTTCTGCTTCTTCAACAAGACTGGACATAGTGATTGTTTTATTTTACATTATTTTGACTGAAGAGACAAAATGAAGAGATGCCAACAAGTCTGATCACTCTTCAGTTATGTCATCCAAGATCTATGTGAAACCTCCAACCTCTCCATACCTGGACAAAACATGTATTCATTGTATTTGGGCTTTTCTTAATCCTGTAATACCAGCAACCATCCAACTATATCGGTGCACGTATCAAGACATGGGCTCAAGCTCCTGCACCCAAAGGTGGATTTGGGCCTTGTTGAGACAACAAAAATGACCAGGTGGGGACATACTTTTAATTCACATCTGACTTGATTCTGCACTGATTTGCAATACAGGTAAGATTTTAGATTGCATTATATTCAAGTGCAAAAACTCATGGACAAAACAGGGAATGTGAAAGGTTGCACTGAGCTTTTTTATAAAGCCTGGGCTTGGACTTGATTTTTTTTCTTCTGACAGCCTTTAGTTGGATTTGTATGGAAGGGATATTGAATGTTCAAGAAACTAAATGTTGTTAGTAGAGAAGTCTCAGTTTCATCTCCTCATTGGCTTGAATTAAATTATTCTGTTCCACTTGTCCAGAAAAGCATCTCACAATACATTGTTTCTGTCTTGGGCCAGCAATTAATTTTTGTATTTGTTTGGGTTCTTTTTTTCCCATGTGCCATAGCTTCAGTTAAAACTGGAACTGAGGCACTTGAAGTTCAAATGCATTTGTTTGTAATTATGATCCTACTGTCTGTTTTTATATTATTTTTGGATCTTATCCATTACAACTTCTTTGAGGCAGGCTGCAGAGGGTTTGCAGACCCCAAGTAGGAGGAGTCTGCATAGCAAATATTACTAAAATATTCCTTGTATCTAAATTTATCTGTATTTTAGCTGTTGCTGCTGTCAGTAATGTAACCCCATCTTTATCATACATGCACAGAAGTCAATAAAGGGATTCAGTAAAGCACTTTTGCTGGTGTTTGTTCTTCTGTTAGTCAGACTGGAGGGAAAATAACATTTAGTATTGATATGAGTGTAACACCTTTGAGCTGTTGTTTTGGAAGACTTACCACCTGATAGGCAACAATTTGCCCTGGAGAGACCACTGGGTAGGCTGCACAAATATTGTCTATGCAGTGTGAATTGTTTAAACCAGGTTGCCTGGTCACTGGTTATATATATGATATTATGCACATTACACATGACATCAAAAACGTTGTATGTGACTCTAAATCTGGCACTAGGAAGTTGTCTCTCTCCTTTGTTTCTTGGCCCTTCGCTTGTCCCTGCAGTTTCCCCCATTTCTTATATTGCAGTCTCTGTCCCTCTGGCTGCAGGCTCATCCTGGAGCTATGAATGACACTCATTCCTGCTCTTCCATCTTGGCTGGGGTGTCTTTCCTGGCCTTTTTTTCCCAAAGGTGTAATCTGCAGGACCAGCAGGAGTGTCAGAATCCCTTTCATTTGTCAGTTTTTGTGGTGTAGCCTGTTTGTGGCACACCTGCTTTAGAGATCTTGCTACTTACCCTCTTTTTTTTTTTTCAGATTTACCCTTGTCCTCCCTTTTCAAGGTAAAAATATAGCACATAAAACCCATAAAGCCAGAAATTAGACCCAAGACACAGGCAAAAGCATGAGACTGGACATTTGGCAATATTATAAATATTAGATGGGTGGTAGAAGGCAGTGCAAGGTGAGGGTACACAAAGCAATCAGTGAGGTGTCAGAACCAAACATGCCAATATTACTTTTAATAATCTTTCTTTTTTAATAGTTGAATATGACTCTCAGAGGAAGGCTACATGACTGGTATGCCCAGGGAGGTCCATTTCTTTTACTCTTCTGCTTGCAAATGTCTTCAGCCAACAGCCTCACAGGTACTCTGGGTTATACACCCCTCAGGTTTCTATAGGATGTGATGACCTGGAGAGAGAAGGAGGAAAATTTTATTGATTTTATGGTAATTTTCTGGATATTGGCATCTTAGCCTATTCCTTTGTGAAGTTTAAGCTGGAACAAAAGGGTTTTCTTGTTTCTGGCCTTTTTCATCATCATGTCAGGCCTCCTAGTTTAGTCAAAAAAATTCATGGAAGTCTCAGAGGGGCTGATTCCCATTCCCACATCCCATAGTGTGGTACCTGGACGGGCTAGATAAATGGGCTAAAGGAATGAGGTTCAACAAGGCCAAGGGCCAGGTCCTGCCCCTGGGTCACAACAACCCCCAGCAGCTCCAGGCTGGGGAAGAGCCCCCAGGAAAGGGCCTGAGGTCACTGGTGCACAGCTTGTGCCCAGGTGGCCAAGAAGGCCAGTGTCTCCTGGGCTGGGTCAGCAATGGTGTGGCCAGCAGGACCAGGACACTGACTGTCTCCCTGTTGTGGGCCCTGGTGAGGCCTCAGCCCAAGTTCTGGGCCTGTCACAGCAAGATGGACATGGAGGGGCTGGAGCATGTCCAGGGAATGGAACAGTTATAAATTATTTCAGGCTAAGTCAGCCAAAATAGCTTTCAATCAAAGTTTTAGTATGTGTTTGTGATAAAAGACAAGCAAGCAAACAGCATTGGGTGATCAGACCAAAGCTGGGTATGTGGGGAGTCACCACTCCAACCAACACACACACAAAATACAGATCCAACTAGGTTTTTATACACTTATTGCTCTTATTTATGCTGACTTGGTATGTTCTAGAGTGCTTGTGCAGGTTTAATTCATGCTGACATGCCAGATCTTGGGTCTTCATCTGGTAGTTTTTAGGAGACTGTCCTCTCCTTGTCTTCATTAGTTCCCTATTTTTCCCACGTACGCACTAACCATGTATCTTAAGCAAGCATTTTCAATAACTCAGGTTTCTCGTTCTACATGTTAAGCTTTTATTTTTACTAATAGCTCTAACCACAAAGTCTCTAAATTCTGCTATCATCAGCTAAACTTCCAGGTGGGTTCCTTATGCTTGACTTGGTTTCTCTTTGCTTTACCAGGTTTTACACAATATTACAACAATATTTGTGATCAGTTTCTTTTATCCTTTTATTCCATTTGACACAAATCACTTATATATATATTACAGAACGGAGCACAAGTCTGATGGGGAGCATCTGAGGGAGCTGGGGGTGTTTAACCTGGAGGAAAAGAGGCTCCGGGGGGGCACCTTCTCACCCTCTACAATTCCCTGAAAGGAGCGGGCAGCCGGCGGGGGTCAGGCTCTGCTCCCAGGGAACACGGGGCAGGACGAGAGGATACAATCTTAAGCTGTGCCAGGGAAGGTTTAGCTTGGACATAAGGTGGATTTTTTAAATGGAAAGAGCGAATAGATATTGGAACGGGCTGCCCAGGGAGGCTGTGGAGTCCCCATCCCTGGAGCTGTTGGAAAGATGCACGTGGCGCTCAGTGCCATGGTGTGGCTGACACGGTGGCGATCGTTCAAACGTTGGGCTCGCCGATCTCCGAGGTCTTTTCCAACTCGAACGCTCTGGTGGCAGTCCAGGGCGCGGTCGGTGGGTGCGGGTTTCCCCCCCATCGCCTGCAGCCCCCTGGCCCCGCGCACGCCGGGGCCG
>VZTN01000145.1:46335-58499 GCA_013400515.1 Erpornis zantholeuca
CGGGGGAGGCGCGGGGCCCGCAGCACGGCGCGTCCCGCCCGGGACAGCGGGGAAAGGCCCGGCGGGTCCCCGGGGTGGCCGTCCCGGGAGCGGGGGAGCCCTTCTCTGCCTGCTCCCCGTTCCTCCGGCCGGGGTCCTGCATCCCGAAGGGATGAGCCCCTGGGAGGGAGGTGCGGCGCCCACCGGGTGCCTCAGGTCCGCTGCGAGGGTCAGCTCCGCTGGGCACAAAAACAAGTTCCCGGCCAGCCACAACGCAGTGTTGAGTGAGTGTCTTTGTTTTTCCTCCTTTTTTTTTTATTTATAGTGGCACAGCCAGTTCTGCAGTGATAAAAGTTTGTTGTTTTATAATCTTGTTGGGCTTGTCCCGTGCTCAGGTGGGTTTTTCCGTGTTGTGAAGGTGTTTCTGTAGTGTCCATTATGTGGAGGTGTCGGCTGGGAAAGGTGCCTGGCCAGGTGACGCGGCACAAGTGCCTTCATCTGCTCTGTGCTGCTTGTGTTGGCTTTGCGATGTGCGCTGGGAACATACATGAAATGTACACCCACCAGGAAACTTTGGATTAGCGTTAGGAAGAAACACGTTGGGTTTGTTTTCTGGGAACAGGAATCCGGATGTCTGTCTCTGGTCTAAAACTGACTTCCACTCTTTGAACACACTTTTTTAAGACTGTACAGGTGTGGTTTCTCAGAAGGCAGAGCTCAGAGGTGGACTCTCAGTTTCTAAGAAAAGTATTCTTAAAACTTGCCTTTGCAATGGGGTGAAGAGTTTATCAAGGAAAGGTCCTAGTCCCAACAACGAGGGTGAGGGGAGATCTCTTATAAGCTCTTGGAATTCCCTGGCGCTATGCCTGAAAATTGAGTAGTTTAGGGCTATTGTGATGCTTTTTCTTTATTGGGATCACAGGAGAATTAAAAAGTACTGCCCCTTCCTGGCAAGCATGGAGTGCCTTGAGCAGTTCCCCTGTGCTGGTCTCCTTGTTCCCCTGCTAGATTTAATCAGGTGCATGTGGTATCTATGGTTGTTCAGGTGTATCTGTCTCCTCATGTCAGATGCTACATAGAAATTCAGCAATATTGACAAAGCAATATTAGCACAATGTGTGCTGCCACTCACTGTGGGCTCATGGCAAAGAAGTGGCTCAGGCACAGAGAACTCGATAACAATGGGGTGATGGTGCCCGGTCTGGTTGACCCTGAGAAGGCAGAGAGGGAGAGTGGAAAACAGCAGCTCAGATCTCACAACTCTCCCATGCCTGCCTGACCATTCTACTTAAGTAAAAGTTGTTTCTTCCATCAGTTTCTCCTCTCCTGTTTGATTATGTCTTGTTTGTTTCTTTTCTGTTTGTTTCCTTTCTGCTGTGTTCTTCTTAAGCGGTTTGTCTGCCCCTTTTATTTATCAGTGGTTTTTTATTGGGGAAGAAAGACATAGGAAAGTGCAAATATTGAAAAGGGTTCTGTATTAAAAGATTAGAAGTTTGCTTTGACTGTGCAGTTTAGGTGTAGAGCTTGGGAAGAACTGCCTGCTCTAGGCAGGCATGTGTATTTACGCTGTTCTGGGTGCTCTGCAGTGGTTCTTACTGCACATGAGCATAGGAAAAGAATGCTTAAATAAATGCACAGTTTAATTTCTGGGTTATGGTGTGTTGAAAGTGATGTTTGAATAATTGTCTTGAAATTAGCATGTGTAATTTGATGTTAGTTCACTTTATGAGGAGGTTTTGAGTTCTTGGTGTCTTTGGGTGTTACATAATGTAGAGCTGCCTGATGACAGCAGACTGGTGATCAGCTGCCTGATGACTTAACAAGCATGTTACAGTTATTAAATAGGATGTATTTTGTACCCATAAAAATGTTCATAGTCCTTAAGCTACTTGATATTATTAACTTGAGTGTCCGAGCTTTACAGCTCAGCTCTTTTGAAGACTTGCACACTCAGGCCATGCAGAAAGTCACTTTTATTCTGTCATAGATCTGTTCCTCTGAAAATGTTGGGTTTTCATTCTTTTCCACCTGATCCTTTTCTTTGGTTGATGATGGCATTCCTGTCTGTGCTTGGACTCGCAGTGTGCACGTTGTGCTGGTGGTTTATCCCTAGCTGAGTTTTGTTCTTGCTGTGGGTGTGGTTGGTGTGTGTGTTGGGTTTTGCCCCAGAATGGACTTTACTGCCTTGCTTCCCTGAAGTCATTTTGAGATCATGACACTTCCAAAGCGGGCAGTCCTCTTGCCTTTCCGTGGCCAGCACTGCAATTCCCTCCCTGATGCTGGCATTCCTGGCCAGGTGGCTGTGCTGTGAGGTGGCCCTACCTTTGCTCTGAGTCCATGTGCCCATGCCAGGGCAGCTTCCCAGCGGGATCAGCAGCTGCGATTATTAGTGCTGATGCAGGAGAAGAAGGAAAGCATATCTGGGGACAGTGGCTGGTGACTAAGAGGAGCTCCTTGGATTGAGATCACCTTGTCTGAGTGTGGCACTGCCTCCTGAGTTCCAGCTGGGTCAGTGTTCAGGCAGCTGGATCCACAGCCTGGGAATGGCAAGGTGTGGATCTGCCCTAGGGCTGGAGCTCAGTTCCAGGGGAGATTCAAAGTGTAGAGCCTGAAAGTCTTGGTCTAATCCTGACCTCAAGGATAAGTGATCTTGCTGAACCCTCTCACCTCTTCTCCTTGTGCCAAAAATTCAGCTATTTTTTACTGAATTTCCATATCCAACTGCAATATTTTATTTACAACATAGGTGTTTTGTGCAAGGTGGATATTTCATGATTTAGTGACTACCTGCTGTGGATTATACCCAAATCTCTGTGTTTGCTCTCATAGAAACATCTCAGGTCTTTGGCTATGTTTTTCCAAAGTGACTCTTAGTGAATCTGCACCATTGTGAAGTGCTTTAACACAAAATAAACAAAAAGCATGCAAGTGTATTTTGAAAGCACTAGAGTATTTAAGCATATCCTTCAAATTTATTTTTAATCAATATTTTAGTATTTTAGTTGCACCTAAATCTGTACATAAAATACACTTTGTCGGTTTTTAAAATGGAAACAATTTCTTGGGGTGGCTCTGAAAGCGATTTCAATTTCTTCCCCCAATTCTTCTTAAAATTTATGTGGTGTGAAGCACTTTAAAAATTGAGAAAACTGAGCAAAATTAGTCTAAATGTTAGTGAAACATGCATCTATTTCTGTTGCATAACACTGATGGAAATAGCTGTTCCTCCTTTGCTTTCACGAGAAAATTGGATGTTCCTGCTTGCATCTCAATCCTGAAAGGTGCATTTTTATCCTTGAGAATAATCTCCACAGGTGTCTGGTAGGGACTCCTGTGTGAGTGAAGATACTGAGCTGTGGCAGCCAACTCCAAGGTGATGCAATTGACTTTAAGATGTTGAAATTACAAGGTGCTTATAATTGGAGGAAAGGAAAGGGAAGGGGACAGGAGGAGAATCTTCAGGTATGTTTATGACCGAACTCTTAAAAACATGGGTGGTTTTTTTTAACCACCCACTCCAGATTCTCGTTTCCCATTTGTACTCCAGGGAATTTCTACAAGACTTACAGCTGTAAGTCAGCTTTGCTCTCCTGTATCAGAAGTGAGACCAGGGCTACTTTGTTGGCTTTGGTTTCAAGCAGAATGTTCTCCTTTTTTGTTGTCTCTGTCCTCCTTTGGCCTTGTAAGAAAAAACCTGAAAATAGTAAATTTAAAATGAAGATGAGTCTCATGTTTTTTAAGGAACTGCTTCAAGGAATTAGGGAAAAAAAGGACAAGTTCTGGATACTGAGGCTGTGTGTTTTCTTAGAATATGGTATACATGAGGTCTTACTCATTCTTCTTTTTCCCTCACTCTCTCTGTCATTCTTCCACATGAACTTATTTCAGGGACTCCCTCTAGCCCCTCCTGTTGTCACACATTCTGTGTAGCTTTCATTTCTGCTGTAGGTGGATGCCCTTTTTTCACCTACAGGAGTGGGATATGTAAATAACATTAATAAATGTTAGGTCCCTGTTGGGAGGGAAAGGCAGGACTTGCACATGCAGAAGCTGTGATCTCTGTGCTTTGTGTGTGTGTTACCAGTCATTACTGACTGAAGCTCACCCCTAAAATGTTCAGTTGTTGGAGGAGTTAATGTTGGATCTGCTGGTGGACTGTGCTTGTGCCTGATAAATTTGGACTGCACAAGCTAAATCAACCCATATTAAACTGAGGAGTTTAGCTGCTCCTGGGCATGTGCTTGAAATTAATTTTGATGGATGATGGGTGACAGGACTAGAGCCCAGACTCGGGGCTTGTTTGACTGTGTATGTACAAAAGATAGAGACAAAAATCTCTGTACAGTTGTCCAGGGGGAGGTTCTGGCAAGAAGACTTCTTAATTTTATTCTTATTTTGTTGTTTAGCTTGGCAAGGAGGTGCTGGAAGCACTGTGGCCTGTTTACAATGTTCAGTATGTCCCCACCTGACTTGGAATAAACTTTATGTTTTATATCTGCATAGAGCTAGAACTTCCATTGCTTTCTGAGGATGCATTAAGTTTATAGGAGGATGTTAAAGGATAAAATTGCAGATTGGAATGCTGTCAATTTTTGTGTAAAAGCTTCTCTCTCTATGGAGTTATTTCTTATTAGATGGCTCTGGCTGTACCTATGAGTGTATGATTTTACTATAAAAATACTTCTCTGCAGCCTTTGCAGATACCTCTGAAAAAGCATTGATCAGATAAAGCACTGTCATACAGGAATAGATGTGTACATGGCATTAACTCAGGATAGCTGTTTCTGTTTAAAGTTGTGGTGTTCCTTGCATTTGATAATTAACTTGTATCAGATCAGTTTTTTCTGGTTCTTGCTTTCCTTGATCAAAGAAGCACAAAACTCAGGATAGCTGAAAAAGAACTTAAGAGTCATGGTCTGTGGACCTGCAAAGTGCATGAGACATACACAGACACAGCTCTTGCTGTTTTGCTGAATGTTAGAGGTCCAATGTGCTGGCAGAGGGTAGGAAGTTCCTGGGTTTGTCTGTGCAGTCGTTGTGGACCTGGTTGCTCTTTAACCAGCGTGGCACAGACAGTGGGAAGGCTGATGTGGCAGTTGGTGTGTGATGAATCATGCAAACGTCTGCAAGGGCTGCCCGAGTAAGCAGTGCTCAGAGGCTTTCTTCACACAGCTGGATTGCCATGGCTTGCCCTGAAGGTCAAGGTTTCAGTATAGGAAAGTAGATAATGATGGCATTAGTCCTGCTGATACCTTCTGAGGACTCACAGGTGCAACATGAGGAGAACCTCTCCTCGTGGAAATATTTCTTAAACACTTCACTATTCCAGCTGTGCTGGAAGCACTGTGTTAAACGTGTGTTTGAGCTAGGCTAATGGGGGTTCTCTGACCTGATTTCTCAACCCATGTACACTGGTTATAATTGGAAATGGGGAGGCATGTAGTTGTGTGGGCAGATTGTGTAACTCCTCTTTAGATGTATAAAATTAGGATATACGGAGTTGTCATGTCAACAAACCCTGTAAGAATGAGTTAACAAAGTTGGATCACTGCAGGGGTGTTACATTGAGCTGTATAAGGCCTGGCTATGCTCAAGTCCTGTTCCTGATCTTTGTTTGCTTTAAGGTGTGTTTTGACTGTGGAGCAAAGAACCCCAGCTGGGCAAGCATCACCTATGGAGTGTTTCTGTGTATTGACTGCTCAGGGACCCACCGGTCCCTTGGCGTTCACCTGAGTTTCATTCGGTAAGTACTCGGTGAGTTTTGACAGTAAAATTCATCTTTTAATAGTTTTGTTTGTTCACATACCTGCTCAGAGAGGAAAACCCATTCTTCCTTCAGCTTCTGATTCAAACCTTCACAGTGTTTGTATTGGCTTTGCTGTATCTGGTAGCTTCCTGGGAATTGTGTTCAGTGTGCTGGCTTTGCTTCTGAAGCAGCCCATTGTGGTGGCACCTGAGTTCTACCCTTCCAAGCCAAACTATTCTGTGATTCTGGCACTTGGCTAGTGCTCAGGGGGCAGCTGGTGCAGCAAATCTGCACCCTGAGCTTGTCCCATTCCAGGTGAGTGTCCCAGCTGCTGGCTCAGGGCCTTAAATAACAAAAAAAAAGGGGTGGGGGGGAGAAACACTTGGCAAAAAAACAGAAACAGAGAAATATTTAAATGAGTTTGAAGGTAACACTAAAAACATTTCTTTGTGTTTAGGTCTACAGAACTGGATTCCAATTGGTCCTGGTTCCAGCTGAGATGCATGCAGGTCGGAGGAAATGCAAATGCTGTACGTACTCCTGAGTGTTTGCTTTGCCCACTGGAGCTTGGTAGGCTGGGAAAATGCTGTCTGTCCTTACTGCCTCTCTTCCTGGGAGAAATCTTATTTTTCCAGTCCTTTTTCTTTGTTACAGCTTCCCCCCCACTTCATTTTTAAAGAATTCCTCTGGATGCTGGTTTCATCCTCCATTCTTGCAATTTTTCCATTTTGGTATCATCTGAAAATGTTTTTTTTTTTCTTAAAAGTCAGAGATGAAAATCATCCAAAAGGCCAGATCAGATTCCTTGTCAGTACATGTCTAATTTAGACAGCTACTGAAACATGGCTTGTAAACCTAGCTTATGGCCCTTTTCTGTGATCATCATTACTTCCATGGCTCATGAAAAAACCATCCCAAAAACCACAGAACTGCCAAAAGTCACCCTGGAATCAAGATCTGATGTCACCTGAGTTAACACTGAAGATAAGACATGCTGCATTGTTGTAGCAGTGTCATGGTTTGGGCCAATTCATATTGGCTGTTTATTTCAACTTGATTTTTTATGGACTTACACAACTTTGTAAATTGAAGTTCTGTTGACAGCTGTCTTGTTCTCAATCTCCATTTTTGTTTTCTTTTATCAGCTCTTTGGTTATTTTTCCCCAGTTTTTTCCACAAATAACTGAGAGTGCTTTCCTAAGTTGGCCCACCCCATGTAGGAACATGCAATTTCCAAAAGCAATTTCTTTTCTTCTAATTCCCTGACTGCTTATCCCTTTATTTTTTTTCATTTGTGCATGGTCCTTAATGTTGTTTCTTTAGGAAGCTTCACCCAAGCTTGCTTTCCATAGTCTTTTCCTTGACAGTTTTAACAATCTTTCCTTAAGTCTTTAGAGTTTTTGTATTTTTTTTTTCCTATTTACATACAAAAAATGCTGAGTTCAAGGTCATTATTACTTATTTTCCAGTCAAATATTTTTCTCTGAATTTGGCATGCAGCAAGTCACTATCTCTGGCTTACAGATCTGAGCAGTTACATGGTGTCTTCTCCCCCTTTTTCTTCTGCCAGTCCTTGCTAAGTTACTCTTTTCCATGTTAGTGCTGCTGTTATATGAGTGTCCTCATCAAGTTTCTGTTTTGCCACTTAGTACATAAAAATCACAGTTTTGACTAATGAGAAGAGGGAGATTTCATGTTAAAACAGTTTCTTTTTTAGCCAAATGCTTAAAAGCTTTGATTAAATTACATCTATTTTGCCATGTAAAGGGTTTGAGGCAGTTGGAAAGAAGAGATGGCAAAGTCTGAAAAAGCCTTAATCTTAGCCTATTAGCAGAAGAATAACAATAAACCTTTATTGTTAAATTTTGTGGGGTTTTGTCTTCCTGCTTGGATGTCACCGTTTCCTATTATATATTGTACCAAGAGGTGGAATATCCCTTCAGCAACTCCCCAAATACCTCAAATTCTCAGTGGTCTGGTTTGGATTATTTCAGAATATTAGCACTCGAAACTTGAAAAACAAGATTGCTGAATTGTCTGGACATTTGAAGTAAAATTAACACATTTCTTTTAATGGCACTAAAAAGCCATTCCCTTTTGATTCCAGTTAAATACCAAATCCTAGTTTTACTATTGGCTAGAAGCATTGCTAGATTAACATCAGTCATTTGTGTTCTGTAGTTGCCTGATGATGAGGAATCCTGGATAACAGTGGTCCTGAGCTTCCTGCTGTGTTTTAGATAACTGGAAAATCCAAAGTGTCCTTAGTTCCTTCTGTTTTCAGGTTGAATCTCTATGGTAGTTTGAATTAGGGTTTCTAAGAAGCCCCTCTGAGTACCCACTTAACAGATGTATGTATTTACATGTAGAAATGCACACACAAACCTTATTCATTTTGTATAAACACACAGCTTATAAACAGATTTGGGCACATAGATATGTGCATAAACACACCTTTCTTTTGAAGGAGGACCATTTTTGTACACTCATTTTGATGCTATTGAACATACACTGTTCTCTCCAGCCTGACAGAGACAACGCCAAGTGATGCCTTTTAGAATATTAGGAATGTCCTGTGGAGCACAGCTACTGGCAATCAATTTTACCTCTTCCTTCCACTTAATCACTTGGTTTCAGAACAAGGATTCTTTGTATATAATGGAAGCTTGCATTTGCTCTTAAAGCATCCCACTAATTCACTGGGCTTTTTTCTGTTTTATTTATATGTAAAGAGGTTGCCAGAGTGGAGTTTCCTTTGTACTTTTCAGATTACTTAGACTCCATAATTTAAAAGATTTAGGCAGAGGAGCAGAGTAGGTTTGCTGCATTGCAATAAATTTTTGTGTCAAAGGTCATTAGTTTTAAAACCTGTTCCTCACAGCATTTTCTGTGCTCTGCTTTGCAGTCTGCTTTTTTCCACCAACATGGGTGCACAACCAATGACACCAATGCCAAGTACAACAGTCGTGCTGCTCAGCTCTACAGGGAGAAGATTAAATCTCTTGCAACACAGGCCACAAGAAAGCATGGTACTGATGTGAGTAGTGTGTGTCCTGAGGCCTGGAGAGTCCTGAAAAGCTTCACCTTCTTTCCCTGTAAAGTCACTTTAAATTTCTAAATCAGTAATACAAAAGATTATCAGTCTTCAGGTAACGTGGCCATTTCTCCATAAACCATGCAGTGTTTTTTTTTTTTGCTTATCTGAAATTGAATATTTAAAGAATTGTAGCTTTAAAATTTTAATAAAATTAGCTAAACACTATTTGTGATTTAAGTGGAATTTTTCTTGAACAGGTAAATAGGTATTTTTTTGTTTTTTCCCTACAAAAGTAATATCTGGGAAATTATCAAGTTATGTAGAACTTGCTGCTTTCCACCAGAAATGCTGAGGCAATTCATGCAAGCTGTCAAAACATTGTTGAGTTGCTGACAAGAGTTAAGCAAAGTGTCCAGAACTGATTTCTGAAGTGTTAAGTAAGTTTAACAGCAGTTCTCTTCATACACAGAAAACATGTTTGCATTGCTTAATTCAGGTGGTTAAAGTTTGTGACTGGTACACCTGAAATCGATCAGATGAGTGGAAATTAAAAACAAGAAGGCTTGATTTTTTTTTTCTCTTACCTGTGCATCACATAGCATGAAATTTAATGGATCATTCTTTATTATTCATACTAGGGACAATGTAGTTCACATCACCAAGTTCAGAGAATATTTCTTTTGACTTAGTAAACGGCTTAAGATGTAAAATGTGTTCAACTAAATACAATATACTGTGTGTACCTAAGTTTATGGTAAGTTCCCCAAATGAGGAACTGTGACTATCTTGCTTCAGTTACAGATTCCATCCAATTGTTTGATACTAATTATTTGAAAAATTCAGTAAATACTTAGTAAATACTTTTAGTTGTGCACTGCAAACTTAAGTGATTATGTGCTGTTTAAATTACTGAAATAAATTATTCAGATAGTTTCATTGAGCACCAACCATCCCCTCCCCTGTCAAATTACAAAATTCCTTTGCTGACTTACTGATCGAGCTGATTGTTGAATGGTGAGGTGAGCTTGTACCTTCAGTATCCTTTCTGACAGAGGTCATCATTCCTGCCTGGAGTAGGAAGAGCCTACTTGAGAAAAGATTTGCCTGTGAGTATTCCTGGTGTGCAGATCACAGGTTGGAGTCCTGTCCTGCTTTCCTGTGGCACTCAGGGGCCCCCAGCTCAAAGGTCTTGGCTGCTCTACCAGGAACACTTGGAATATGTATGAATGTAATAAAAAAGGGAATGTCATCTATTGAACCTTGGATAAATTCATGAGGAAAAATTACAGACAAGTGAAAAAAAAAATCAATACATCTTTAACCTAAAAACAAACCCGAGTCATTTTAAGATTAATGCATTTGAAAAAGACACATTCATGCAATTAATCTGTAAAATTCTGTCCCTTAATTTCAGCTGTGGACAGATGGATGTGGAATGCCACCAGCATCACCTCACAACAAAGAGGAGGAAGATTTTTTTGCATCCCATGGTTCTACCAAGGTACAAATTACCTAATTCTTGTTTCCTTTCTAAACACTTTAATTGACTGTGAGCTCTATGGTGAAGATTAAACCCTGAAAGAAAACTTTATAGAGAACAGGTAGGCCAGGAAGGTAATATTTATCTGCTTTTCCTTCTGTGAGTCTCAGAATTCTTCCTGAATGTGAACCACTTTCTAAGATGTTGATTTTAAATGACCCAAATACTAGCTAAATGTGGAATGAAAATCTAGTTTTTTGTAGACATAACAATTTCACTCAAGAGCCAGGATTTCTTGCTTGCAAGTGCTCTGATATATAAATATACTGTGGTATACCTTGGGTTTTCAGTCAGCAAAGTTTAACAGTTCTTAGAACATTTGTTGTGACCTGATCACAAACCTGCCTCCTGAGGGGGATGTGGGAGGGACTGAGAGGACTCCCCAGGAATGTTGGGAGGACAGCTCACAATCAAAAATGAAGTGTGTAGAAAATGGGAAGTGCAAGAGTGGGGAGAAGGTGTGGTGATTATACATAAATAAATGATCCAGCATGCAATAAATGAATCTAAAGCACAGTTGAAATGTGTGTTATTGGTTTTGATGGTAAATATGTGGTAAACAAAATTCCTGAAAGAGGAGATAAAAGTGCTCAGGAGTGGATTGAAACCATCTTATTTTCAGTAAAGGTAGAAATTTCTTGTAATTTTAATGGCTGTCCTTCCGAGTACAGGTTTTAATCCTAAAAGCTGTAATCATGAGAATTCAGTATTAATAAAGCAGTGATGCTTAGGCAGTCTTTAGCTCAGTGCTCTTATTTATTTGCTATGTTCTATTTTCTGTGCACTTTTGATTTTGTGGGTTTTTTCCAAGGCAAAGGATGCAGAGTGGGTGTTACCAGAACCAGTTTCTCTCCAGCAGAAAACTTCAGACAACATTCCAGAGTCCTGTGAGGGTATGATTGATTCTTTGTTAACAATAAGTTGCATTTTTCTGATACTCTCTTAGTTTAGTCTCTTTTTACCCTCCTTCAATAGCTAAATAACCTAACCATGCTCATAACACAAGAATTTTGGGGTGCCTGTTGCTCTTTTAGTGACTGGGAGAGCTGTGATGGAAATACCACACTGTGGTGTATCTGTCAGGCACTACCCTGAGTACAGTGAGATGTGTTTTGGTACTTCTTGCATTCTAAGGAGCCTTCTGATATTCTTACCCTTGTTATTCCTTATCTTTTAGGACCAGAACATGGACCAAGTGTTGATGGCCTTAGCACATCCCCACAGCCTGCATTAGGTAATGAGTGCAAGCATCAGAAGAGAGCAGCAAGTGTAGGGAACCCAAATATCTCATTGGACAGAGAATGTGTGCCTGGGAAGAGCTGTGGAAAGAGATTTTGCTCCCTTTTCAGAAATCTGAACATTAAAACTTGGCCTGAAAAAATCCTGTATTGGTAATGCAATAGCTGCAGTGCTAACTTAACACTGAGCAGTTTATCATACTGTGAGCAAGGAAAAAAAGCTGATGGAAATAGAATAAAGTACATCAGTGATTTGTCACTTTGAGGCTTGGCCTGCAGGGCCAGGTACCTGAGAATGAGGTGTTGATTCTCAGCAGCACAGGGGTGGTAAAGAAGTGCTGGCTGGGCCTGACTCAGTACTGTAGGCAGGTATGGTCTTCATCACTGTTTTTATTTGGGTTTGGCTTTTTTAGAGCTGGAGTAATGCCTTAAATGGCTACCTAGAAACAGAGACTAGACAGGAATAAAGGAGGGATTTATTTGAAAGGCCTTCAGAGGTACACTCTGGGCTCCAGAGGCTCCTGCCTCAGTGGATCCCAAAATGGACAATGACAGCTCACGAGTTCTTCACACTTCTATATCAGCATCAGTTCACCAACCAGAACCCAGCCAAAGATGGAATTT
>VZTN01000147.1:2045-19518 GCA_013400515.1 Erpornis zantholeuca
TTCCTCTTAAATGTTTCTCACTCTGCTCTAAATAATTCTTCACACCAAGTCACACTCACTATCACTGATTCAAGTCATTTATGTTTGCTTCTAACAGGAATAAATGCAAATATCATAATATAAAACACTGAGCTAAGCTATGCCAAAATGTAGGCACTCACACACTGATTGCATAAACAGCTTAGGTAAATCTGAATCAAATACATCTTACTCATCCAAGTGTATTTTTTAATCCCATGCATAATGAAAAGGTGTCTTCAGCTAGTATGGAAGCCAAATGCTCTCTTTTGACTCTGCTGCTATCCCTTAATCGTGGTGTCTTAAAGCAGAATTGCTGAGTACTACAACTTTATCAGTGCACTTGTTAAATTGGTGAGTTTGCAAATAGTTACCTGTTCCGGTTTTCTGCTGATAAGAATACTTAACACCTTGCTGAAGAAACTGGCCAGTAGAGGGTTTAGAGGGGATTCATTTAAGAGGAAGCTGTACAGTTTCAGGAGTAAGGATTCCTCTTCTCCCAACCTATCATTGATCTGTGAGACATCTGATGTAAGCAGCTCACATGATATGTTTGGGTACCTGAGGAAAACAAAAAATTATCCATCATTCATACTTCAGAGTTCTCACACTTTCAGCTCTGAATTCAGAACCTGGTAAGGCATCTGACCAAGTTTTCAAGCACAGTTGGTCTACAGTAAAGTAGCAAACTAACACAAAGTAAGAAAACTGCGCATTCAACCTATAAGCTCTGTTTTCATTTAAGGAGTGGACTACTGTGATCTTCAGTAGCAACAGAACACCAATATGGAAGTTGAGAAAGGAAAGAGCAAGCTTTTATTTTAAGATCTATTGTTAAATCCATCTGTTCTAGTACTGAGCCCTTATTTGCTCCAGTTTCCATCTCTACCAGAAACATTTACAGGAGGCTTGGTTTAGCAGAAATGGTGATGATGAAGTTCAGCAACTAAGAATGTAGCTTATTTCATATTATTTTAACACACCGTTTTAAGAAAAAAAGCATCTTTCTGTATGGACAACACTAAAATAGGCCAAATGCAGTAGAAATGCTTTTATACAAGTTGCTAAACAGATTTTGAGTTTGAACCTTCTCAGCAAGCCAGAAGGCATAGCCATACCCCAGAAAGGAAAACAGCAGCATTTAGACCCTAAGGACATTCTTCCAAGGAGTACCATGAATCTTCTAAAAGGCATCATTAAAACATCTTAAAAGTAAACAAAACAAAGCTAACCATGGAGCTATACTACCCTAAAAGAGCTTTTGTCCTTTGGACATGAACTGGGTTTGGAAGCATTTGTGGATAAGAAACTTCCATTTGAAAACTATGCATGTATTAGAGTTGTTTATTTAAAAGTTTCATGCAGCATCTTGAAAACAGACTTAATCTAAAACACACCAATATTGTACTGAACACCAGACAAAGGGATTCACACTATCAAATTAACTAGATTAAGTTAGTCCTCTTTCCACCTTCCAAATCATCCCCAACCGCAAAAGTTTTCCTACTTATATCGAATTTTTTCATCCATGTCTTGAGGTGGCTCTTCAATAATAAATGAAACTAAGTCTTCCAAGCATTCTGACTTCAGCAGAAACTCTATAAGTTTGCGATTCTGAGCCTTGCACTCCTGTAGAACATCCTCTTCGTCCATCAATTCCTTCAGTGTTACATCTTCTCTCTCTAGAAGTGTATCTATGTGCGATGACGAATGGAGATCAAATTTCCAAAACATGCTGGTCTGTGTAAGAAGAATAGCAGTATATTAGCAGTAGCCATTATTCTAACATCCAAAGACAGTTAGGCAGGGTTTTACTTACATGAAAGGAATATGCTAATTTGCATTAAAAAAAAGTATAAACTTTGGCTTTCAATTTACTAAATTTGTTTTTCCTTTCCTTGTTTTTTAATCTATGCATTGAGTCAGAGATTCAGAACGATTTGCTCAGTAATTAACAGAGCTGAGTGAAGATGAAATGGACAGAGCATAACAGAACTGAAGTACCACCCCCACCACTGAAGAAAACACCTATAAAGGTAGAGGAATTAAAAGAATTTTAGCTGGCAGGCAGCACACTTTAGAGTGCAGGAGCTAATTTCAACACTACACTGATTGTACCTGCCTCCACAAACTTGACAGAGGAGGAATATCACAGGACAAGATGTGTTACGCAAACATAACAAGGGCAGTGGCCCCAACCACTGAAACACTCTAAGAGGGTGTAACAGATGTGTAAGAATGAACAACTTCACCTTCTCCTGTAAAAGGCTTTGGCATCTCTATGCTAATTCTGAATCTCTAAGACACCTTGTGAACAGTTGCTACTGAGACTACTGTGCTATGAGGAGAGGGTATTTCAGTCTGCAATATAGCTAATAAATTCTTGCTTTCACCTCTCATAAAGCTCAATACAAACACTCACTTCATTTCCCTCCAGCCCTGAAAACGGGGATTTTACATGACGTAAGACCTCTGACACAGTATTTACTGGGCTTGAATGAATGCAGATTTTAAGCAGACTAAAAAGAGATACTAGAGATACTAGAACACAGCAAGAAAAACTTTCCTTACAATTGAAAGCAGCAGTTTTGAGCAGGACTCTTAAATAAAGAAACACTCCTTTTGCTCCTATAGTAGATGTTTTCCAAATGTGAAAGATTAATTCAATCTATTAGTTACTGCTGTGCGTTAGGAACATCAGCTGTAAGGACGTAGTTAAGACAGAGAATTTCAGTGAATAGTATTATTTCAGCAAGGACACTTCTGTAAGCTGTAGGCTGTATAGAGTACAATAATGCAAACAAGGCAGTAATCCAAAAATGCCGTTGTCACACGCTCAAAACATCCCATAAAAATTAGAACAGAAATATCCAATTATTTTGCAACTAAGAGGCAGCATTTAAGCACTTATTTCTAAGGTAAAATTGATTCAGCATGCATACTACAGCTACTCAGAAGAGCATTGTGTCAAATTTAGTACTTGAGCAGTTTGGAAACAACCTCAAGGATCTAGCAAAAGCACAATCTTTCCATTAGCATGACTTTCAGTATTCAGCCTAAATATTGTAAAGCTTGGTATATTTTTACTACAGAGACATTTTAATTGCTTTTAGAGTTTTAATTGTTGCCTTAAGCACTACATACTGATCACGTGATACCACCTGACTCTGCTTAACCTTTTTTCAGAGGCTGTAACATACATAACTGG
Organism: Erpornis zantholeuca; assembly: GCA_013400515.1. Lineage (NCBI taxonomy): Eukaryota > Metazoa > Chordata > Aves > Passeriformes > Timaliidae > Erpornis > Erpornis zantholeuca. The sequence continues at coordinate 5,272 of VZTN01000147.1, forward strand.
CCCTAGATTACCCAGCTTTCTATTTAAAGATATGGAATTCAAACAAAATCAATCAGGCAATGTACAGATTTGTTCAATTGCAGTATTGGTACTTATCTAACATCCCATGCAAGATATTAAATGATTAGGAAGCAGAAAAAAATTACTTTGTACTAAAAGTATTAAAAAACTTACAAGCAGGGTTTTTCACACCTGATCTCACAAATTAGCTTAAATCAACTTAAACAGCTATGGAAAACACTAGCTACACAGACACTTATTGTGAAGAAGTGAAACTAGTGCATTATTAAAGTCAGAGGATATCTTTTGATTGGGATTTTTAAACCTCTAGAAAGTTGATCAAATCCCTCCCCTTGCCCCAATTAGTGAAAGTACCATCCTTGTAAATAACCACTGTCAGTGCTAATTCCAGGTGTAAATACCTGGTGATTAATGCTCATTTCAGTAGCTTCAATGTATTTCTCAGTTAGTTATTTCAAGAGAAATTCAACAATGGAAAAGAGCAATAACAAAAAAAGAGGCATACTACTGCAAACATGTTACTGCGTTATTTCACAAACTGTCTCCCAGGCAAGCTCTTTTAGGGGCTGCTCCCTCAACATGTCAGGTGCCGGCCAGATTATTCCATCACTTCTCAACAGGAGCCCACGTCCTTCGAAATAAGGAAAAATAAACAACATAAACTGTGCCAAAGAGAAAGTCCAGGAACCCTGAAGAGAAGAGAATTTTCTTAGGCATTATTACTGACAATAATCTAGAATCAGCCTAGCATAGTTTTGATTGGAAGTTTTAAAATCAAAACATGTTATAGCTATTTTTCTCAGAGCCTACTGTTCTACCCTCCCTCCCAAAATCTACTAATTCTGAAACTGTGAATTGTCATCATGATCATGCTTTTTCAAATGTCCCATTAACAGAGTCAGCATAAGGCCTTCTGTCCAAAACTCACAAGAGTGCTCCTTCCAAAACTTCACTACCTGCAAATTTACAGGGGCAAAAATTCAATGGGGCAAATGGGTTGTACTCCCAGTGGTACTTCACTTTCAGTAAAAGCAGAAAAAGACATTTAGACTCAATGCAAGATACAAAAGACTCCCAAATATAAGACATGCTCAAGATTAGAAACTACAAGAAGCAAAATAATCCAGGATAATGTTAAACCTCCCACATGCGGAAAGACAAAATGTGTTAAAAATGGGAAAGATGCTGCATGTATTTGACTGTCTTTTGTAACATGTTAGATTCCTATAATCTCTGAAAGTTCCCAGTAAGCAAGGCTGACATCCAGTTCATTAAACAGTACCTATGAAAGTTTACATCAACTTGCTAATGCACAATTTACAACAATTCAAGATCCTGACTAATACCTAATATCCAGAAAAAACACTGCTTTGTTTTCTTAATTAATATTGTTAACAGATTCTTCTCTGAATAAATGCTGAATAGCATTCCATGTAATAAGTACTTGACTTAAATCTGAAAAGTAAAAAGCAGTTCAACAAAGCAATTCTGCCTGCTTTCAACTGCTGGCATACAGGTAACTGAAATTCTCACTTTTATAACCTGCTAAGTGGAAGAAATAGAAACAATCTTTTCAGACCAAGAAGGAAAATGAAATCTTCTGTCTGTTACAGGGAAACAAAAGCACACAAGAATTTTTAACAGTAACTAATCAGTGGTGCTTTCTGGAGGTCAAGTGCTTAAGCGGCATTTCCATCAAATGAAGCTGGTAACAGTTGTATCACAAAGTCTCTCTGTAGCTTCAACTGATAGTGGTGTCACATACCTTTCCTGAACAGACACATTCCTGTTTTCAAGCTACCAGACTAAGATGTGAATTCCAGTCAGAGAAGCACATGGTTTAATTTTAGACAGTATCTCCTATACTGAACCTTTCACAAAACAGAGTAACAAGGTTTTTAAGGCATCCAGAACTCTTTTCAGTAAATAAGAAAACTAAAGTAAGCTGCTCTTTCGAGCTGAACTTTGTAACATCATACTTAGGTGAAACAAACATGAGAAGGGTTCCTGAGTTACACTGAGTTCCTTCCAACTCGGTACCTCAGTGCTCCACATAAAAGTTGAGTATTGGGAGCTCCAAGCAGCCAGTTGGAAAACTAGAAGGGTTTCAGTAGCAAGCTGAAGGCTCTTTTACCTAACAACTACACAGATGACAAAGGCAGATATACACAGAGCTTCTGGTAGGAACTTCACAGGTTTTACTGCAATGTCCAGTTTCACTTTTCAAGCAATAGAAACTTCAAGTGTATCAGTGTCAAACTGAAGATTCTGTAATATGTGAAATTTGAGAAATGCTAGTTATAAGAATTATTGCATTATAAAAAAATCAAACTCAGAATCTGTCACTTTTCCTTGCGCACCACTGCATTTTATTATTATAGGGTTCAAGTACACAGATGGAAAAGAAAATCAGTTACTTTTGCACCAACAAACGTTTCCATGATCGAAACACATCATAAGTGATGTAGCCTGCTTCAGAAAAACAGGATTTATAAATTCTGTGTAGCAGCTAGCAAAAGCCAACCTAGTTGTTGGATGCAAGGAGAGCAACCACTAAAGGAGTCCTTGATTTTAAGATGATTTTGCATTTCTTAACAATAAAAGCATTTCCAGTGCAAAGAATCCCTTGCCTCCCAAAAACTCAAGTAGTTAGGTAAGTTTAAGGAAGGACAAAGTAATGATGGAGATAAATTATTAAGCGTTTATCATGAAAAATCTTGGTAAATTATCTTCTAAGACCTTTAAACACATTAAGAGATTTATTTGAAATGTCAAGCATGCCCTACTGCCAGCTTCACATAACCTCAACTAGTTACTATCTAGGTATGTTTACTTAGATTCCAGTTTGGGGCAGGGGTCCCCTTTCTCCAACCAATGGACAGTAATAAGGCACTGTACTAGCATTTATAAAGTGCTTATTTTGACACTGAAAGAGGACCATCTGTTCAAAACAAAACCAAGCATTAATGCATGTCTGAAAAAAATTCAGAACTAAACAGAATTACCAGTGACCCAAAATGACAGAAGACACTCTAGTTGCTAGTTTTTTAACTGCCTGCTGTACTCAGCAGAGCATCGCCCGTGGTAAACTTGCTGTCTATAACTGCCTGTCCTAACCTATCTGAAATAAATTTATTTTCAATCAAAGCAGTGAGGTTCATTGAGTACTATTACCTAGAAAGATGCAAGTTGTTTTCAAAGTCCCTGGATTTAACTACATTACTTTACATTATATCCAGCAATCACAAAAAAATAAAAGCAGTAATAAAGGAGAATTTTCATTGCACAGGTGCTACGTTTCTTAAACAAAATGTAAAATCAATTTGACATAGAATACAAGTCTCAAGTGAATACAAAATAACATGTAGCTGTTTCTTCATTGTCAGAACAGCCTGTTATGTCACAAATGTGAGACCTAGTGGAAAAGAAATACTTCATTACTTACATTATAATAAGCTGGTGATGTTTCAAAGAAACTTTGTGGAGAAAGGAGCAAATACATGGTTTGAAATTAACAGGAATTAAAGAGATCAGGAAACAGAAACACCTCTACTCAACAATTTAATACATACTTATAATATCATGCACATTCCTTCCTAGTCCCCAGGCATAATAAACTAGAAGAGATACTGAAAAGGAAAAAAACCAACAATTCCTTCAAGGAAGGCTAGGAGATTTTGTGCAGGCTGGCTGCACTTCTTTCCTCACAGCAGGATTTCTGGATGCTTCACCGTCTTTCAGCCACTGCTGGGCACAGGGGGCTTCAGAGTGGGAGGTTGCCAAGGATCTCTGATCCTCCTGCAAAACTGCTGCCTCTATCTCATCCAGAGGACCCCAGTCACAGGATGAAGAGCAGGCTGAAGCTCAGGCAGGAGGAAAGGCAGAGGGCAGTCATTCCCTGTGCCCAAGGAATGGCAGGAACAGACCCAGTGATCCCTGAAAAGGGGCTCTCAGTCTACCTAAGCCTCCTTCTCCCACATGAGGGCATCTCTCAGGCCACAGACTACCCAATTCCCAGGATGGCCATACCTGGCCACATACACTGCCATCCCAGTGGTCTCCTGATGTCATGATAGGATTCCTCCCAGATACTATACTGATTTACAGCACATATGCTCCTCTAGTAACTACTACTATACTTTCAGAGGGTAACTACATGCTCTTGATAGAAATGCAGGAGATGCCATGTGGCAGTCTTTTCTTGACTGGGAGAAAAACATGTCAGAAAACTGTATGAAGACAGACAGTGATCTCCCAACATGCTATTTAACAAGGTGCCATCTCCTACTGAGGCCAGCAGGGACTTGCACTCTCCCATCAGACATGAGAAGGAGGAGCCTGCTATTGTTATAGAACACACAAAAACTGAAGGGAAATTGCTTTTACCTGTATTTATCAACCTAGTCTTCCTTATTTACGAATCCTGGCTGCACTCCTGTCTAGATCAGAACTATAAAAACACATTTGTGGATGAGTCAGCACTGTGCCCTTGTGGCCCGGAGGGACAATGTTATCCCGGGGTGTATCAGGAAGAGTGGGGCCAGCAGGTCAAGTGAAGTGATCCTGCCCCTCTATTCAGACCTAGGGAGGGACATTTGGAGTGCTGTGTTCAGTCTGGTCTCCTTGGCTTCAAGAAAGACAAGGAGCTACTGGAGAGGGTCCAACAGAGGCCACAAAGATGGATTTGGGGTCTGGAGCATCTCTTATGAGGAAAGACTGTGGGAACTAGGCCTCTTCAGAAAAGACTGAGAGGGCAACTCATTCCTGCATACAATGGTGCTGGACTCTTTTCCATGGTGCCCAGCAACAGGATAAGGAGCAATGGCCATAAACTAAATGACAGCAAGTTCCACCTCAGTATGAGGGAGAACTTTACAATGAGGGAGGCAGAGCAGGCCACGCAGTGAGGTCATGGAGTCTCCCTCTCTGGAGACATTCAAACCCCACCTGCGTATGTTCCTGTGTCACCTGCTCTAGGTCACTCTGCCTTGGCAGGGGGTGAACTAGATGATCTCCAGAGGTTCCTTCCAACCCTAACTAATCGATAATCCTATGATCTTCTACACAGTACATTTTATATATAAATACATTATATATATATACACACACATACGCATCATGTGCATATACATCCCCTCAATAATTGGGGACTGACTGCCCCAAAAATCAATAGCTTTGACATGCTGAAGTATGTAAACAAATCCAAACCAGTTAAAGTTTACCCCAAGACACCAATCCCCCAAAATTCAAGAGGTCACAACTGTTCAATGGAAGTACAAAAATCAGGTGAAATCTAGAGTCTGCAGTGAATTTAGAAAAGCAATTTTATACCAAGCAGCAAGTATGGCCTTGTCAATTCTTACACTATCTCAAACCACAGGTTACTATGTGTTAATAAATAAAGATCTTAATTACCTGCAATAACTACAAATTAGACACTAATCTCCCCTGCCCAAGTAGAGAAGATTAATCATTTTCTAGTAACTCCATATCAACAGCAAATTACAAATTTAAAATATTCACCAGTCACAGAATTCAGTTAGATTTTTCCTAATCTGAATTCTCCCAATTAGCTTCAAAATGAAAATGAAGATGTCTTTGCACTGAGAAAAGCACGATTTATAATAATATAAAATGCAAGCAAAACAATGCATAGCTACCCAGAAGACACTTTTGCATTGAAACATGATGTTTAATACCAAAAAATTCAATTGCAGAAGACAGTATTACTTCAATATAATAATCTGTAGTGCTAAACATCACTCATACCTATTATACTTCAGTTCATGAACACATTTGCTTTGAAACTCTTTCAAAAAGATTGGGAAGCAGACACACTTCCTGGCACAAAAGCAAAACACTGTAAAACAAATAGAATATCTGCAACAGTGTGTCTAGAACACCCTTGATTGTCATAGTAAACCAAAGCAGGGTGGAGAAAGAAGATAGTACAAGAGCAGGGAAGGTTAAAAGACAAAGTTAGAATCAGCCAGCTAGAAAGTAGTCAGAAAAAAGCTGCAAGAAAAGGGAAGGCAAGGCCACAAAGCCTGAACTGAAGAAGGAACTGCAGCTTAGAAAGTGGTAAATGTGAACCTACAGAAATCAGGTGACTTTAGCAGACATCAGGGACATGAAAAGCTTAAAATTTAAGTGGTTTCTGAATGCTTTAGGATAAGGCTTTATAGATGCAGAAGCTAAATCTACTGCTGTAGGTGAAGTTTAATAGTTTCTTACCTGTTAAACACAAAAGTTTTTAAAAGTTAAAAAATCAGAACGTTTTGTATTCTTTCAGGCTTCTTGCCCATTACAGGGTATCCTGGCAACAGCAAAAAAAATCTTTCAATCTACAGTACTAGCAGATTAGCAGGACTGAATTAGCATTGAATTAGATGAAGCAGATTTCTTCCTACAACGACAAAAAAAAATTGTATAATTTAATATTGTTAATTGATTCTATTCAATAGCTCGACAACTGCATGAACACTAAGGCCTGTTTTGCAACAAGTACAACACATGAACAGAGAAAGCAAACAACTTGCTAGGAAGAAAAGTGTCAGTTCAGCAGAGCATACACTGAAAATAAAATCAAAAGCAGCATGTCTTACTAGAGCTTTCTGAAGTAGTTTTTTTCCTATCTTCATAACTATTCCCTTATATTAACATGTCATTTATCCACAAACCTGCACAGAAATAAAGTAAGAAGCATTAAGAGTGCCTGTTATGTCAGCACAAGTCCATAAAGAATTCAGCCAGTTTCAATCTGAAAACAGGCCAACTTGGAAAAACCCAATAGAGACCACATCCTGAAAAACCCAATACCAGGGTTGTGAAGACCACATCCAGGCTTCCAAAGCAACAAGCTGAAATAAGACAGCACTCAGTCACCATTATGAAAATCTCTACTTTTGATAGTTTAATGTTACTTTGCTTTACACTGGAGGAATTAAAGAGCTCCATTAGATATCCTTAACTGGCTTCAGAGCGACACTTACCTGTCTGTGCTTTAGTCAACACCAAACAGGCAAGAAAAAGCATCCTACCAACTGATTTTTCTTTCCAATTAGCTGTTTGTAGTAGTTGCAGGAAGAATTTCTAAAACAAAAATTCACCTTCACTTTCCACCACTTTGAGGGGCTTTTTGATTTTGCTTTTTAACACAGGTTTCGAGCAAGACAATACTTTGGTTTCTTTTGGGAACATGGGTAATATTGTTCATAGAAAACAAAGTACTAACAACTAAGAAGGGGAGCAAAATTAGTAGCATGTTTATTAACTCAGGTCAGTGACTATCCAGTGTTCGGCTGAGAAGCTCTGCTATCAGTTTGTCACAAATACACTTCAGCTAAAAAACCCAAACTATTCACCACAAAAGTATTTCAAATATTCTGCCAAAGAGATGAATGATTTAATTTTACACTTTCCATATTAAAGATAAGGAGCTGAGTCTTCAAAGCTGGTTTTGGAACTTTGCAGGTGATTTAACAGATGGTCTCTATCAACCTAAAGATCATAGGTTCAAAGAATAGCTTGGGTTGGAAAGGACCTTAAAGATAATTTCTCAGGTTATTTTAGTAACCAACATACACATGAACCGAAGCTCAGTGTAATACACTGACCATAATTCTCTTAATTTTTTAAAACATCTCTGCATTTTTTCACTTGCAGACCTTCAGGTCTACATGGCTGACAGACCTGCCAATCCCCTGTGAGTCAAGTGATGAACTAGAGTAGAGAAAGTAAACAAGTTTCCTGGACTCAATTCACAGTTTTCTAGGTTATTGTTTCTGCATTTTAAAAGTGTACCTATGTTCCAGAGCAGAGCTCCAAAACAGGAGAGAACATCACTTCCCCAATTATCTCATATGGAAACAAAGCAAGACGCCTGCTTAGCTTAATGAACTTTCAGAAGAGTTTACACATTCTTAAGATCCACAGATTTCAATTGCTAGTAGAACTATCCAAATGAAAAACACTATTATTATCCCCTTACAAGGATTCTTTGTTATTTCTCTACCCTGCTTTCTGTTTGGAAACTTCACTGTCTAAATACCACTGTCTAGCACCAGAACAGTTGGCTTCTGATTTCAATACAGTAGGATTACAGAGTAAATTAGACTAATCAAAATGAGCAAGATACTTGGAGTGCATGTATTATAGCAGGCCCTAAAACTTGTGTGCCACCAGAACCCTGCTCTGGTCAATCAGGACTTTTTCAGCCCACCTCAGAATCTGCAAGAATAGAGAGGCTGGTCTAAAGAATGACTTCCACGTAGTCATACAGATGATTTACTGGCTCAGACTCTTCCTCTCTGCAGCACAGATAAGGTATTGCATTATGAAAAAGGGGACAACCCTTGCCCCTGCCCCAAAACCCACAGGAGTTCTTTCCATAAAATAATATTAAAAAAAAGAATCACCTGACTGGATGAGGTTCAAGTCTATTTAAATCTGACTTTCCTACATCCAAAGATGGCTTACATTCAGCAATAGTTCAGCCAGGTTAATACAGTCCTGTCATGAAGAAGTATCAAACGATGGAAGGTCAAAACTTTAGACCTGAAAGTAACATGGAAAGGCAGGATGGAATATTGTCATGTGTATGTACATATCACATTCAAGCACAGAACTATGAACACTCATCATCACAACTAGGACCACACTCATGTTCATGTTTATCTGATATACATCAGAAAATAAAGCATGGCACAACCACCCAGGGTATGATCCATCTTCACGCCAAAAATTCTTGGACTTGTTCTGGCCCAGAGAGGTGACAGAAGTAAAGTCTGGTTTAAGTATTACCTAACAAACTTTATTTACACATTTTTACATAAGAGAAGTTAACCACTATGGGACCAGTCACCATAAAGAGGACTAAACTACTTTTATTAAGGCTGCATGAACTGGGCCATGTCTGTTTCTAAAACCATTCCCATGTATCTCTATTGGCACAAACACTGAAACTACCCAAACATCTCTATTAATAGAAACCAATGCAAGATTTGTGCATCCTGATAAGAAAGTGCAAGAACTGCAAGCTGCTGAGTAGTGCTGCTCTTACAGTAATTCACTGCATGCATTTACTTATATAATGTACTATATCTGAAATAAAGTTGTTACATAAGCCTGACAAAACCACTAGCAGAACATCAGCATCTTTTCTGGAACAATAAGGGTCTGGACTACAATTAATAAAAGGAAGCACAGGACATGGTATGGTTTAGTTCTATCACCTCTCTGGGCCAGAACAAGTCCAAGAATTTTTATGCAACACACATGCAACAGCTGAAGCACAAAATAGGAGATTTTTTTCCCTTCTTCCACTGGTTTACAGGCACAGGAAGATCCCCCAGTGAAATTACACTCCAGCAATACAAAGCTGTTTAAAGTTTAGGCAGAGCACTGTGAAATAGAAATTAAAGACTCAGCATTGCTCCTTCCCACACCTCTCCAAATGTCAGGTGAGAAAAACCAAAGTAATGTGCACTCCTTAGAACACTCATGTTTTAGGGCTTACTACACAATCGGGAACATCTCTTCCCCAAAGCTTTTAAGTAACTCTTTGGACAGACAGCTCTCAAAGAAACTTGACCTGAAAGTGTTGTCCACAATAATCAGTTTGGTAGTGGAGAGAGATGAAGGGCCAAGAAATTGCTGCATCTGAACTAGTCTAGAATTCTCACTTGTGAACTAATTACGTTTATAGAAAAATCTTCATGATAACCAAGGCATTTTTAAACACTAAGAAGCATCTCAAGTCAAGACTTAAACTTTGAATGCTTTGGCTATCAGTTCCCAACACCCTGCTTAGAGGATACATTTGTATGCTGAAATGTCACCATCCACACTCAGAACGAGGATTGAAATTCCTCACGATCTCCCACAGGAGTGCTTCAGGATGCTAAATCAGCTTATGCAAAGCAGCTCAGTTGTACCCCTTGCTGTGCAGTCTCCCTCTGTTGGCCCCCCAACACTGATGAAACTTCTGCCAAGACATTTCCAAATGAAAAAACCTACTCCAAAAGTGGCAAATGCAGGAGGAAGAAGGGAAAAGAGTTTTTCTGCCATGTCTATGGGCTGAAACAGCTCAAAGGGTCTGTCAATCACCCAGGCCATTGCAGCCAAGGAAGAAGGAACACACCATTAGGGACAGTGCAATCAGGATCTGACTCCTCTGTCTTTGCCCTAAATTCTGTCACCTCAAGCCTGCTCAGGATTGCAGAGTAAAGGTTCTCCTGAATCAGATAAATAAGATGGGTAATGTTGAATTTGAACAATTCAACATCAGTTCTACTGTTGTCTCAACCAGCTGGTAATTTGCAAGTGTAAATGAGTCTTGAATTCCTGTACTACAACTCTGGAAATGCAAAAAATCCCAGTAATACTGACTCACTGCTTTAGCAGTAAACTTTTTTGTTTGAACATTTTAGAAACAACTACTGCAACTTAAAGACACAGTGTCAAGTTGAAAAACATGTATTTTACCAGAGTTTTCTTTTATAAGCATGTGTTCTATTCTGTTCACTGTACTAGTTCAAAGAGAGCATGGATTTGGATTTTTATTTCTCCAGTTCACTCTCCTATTCCCCTTGTGGATTAGACCTTCAAAGTTGAACACAAATCAAATTTTGAGGCACATGAAAAATACATGGAGGTAAAAGAAAGCTACTTCAGCAACTTCTAACCAGGACACCAGTGTTCTTTCTGTGTATACAGTGCATTCATGTCTGTTATTTGCTTTCTTTTCTTCATGCAAAATCCCAGTTTTGTAAAAAAAAATACCTAAGGATCATTTACAGTGCAGAAATGGAAGTCAGCAGCTTCTAGGAGCACATCAGTGTTTTGCCCCCTGAACCTCCAGCCAGCTACAGCTGCTGCCAGAAATGGAGTGGACTCTTGCATTTAGGTAGCAACTTCAAAATTAAATACAAAGCAGTTTGTAACTTCTTGCTTAACTCTACACTTCCATTAAAGGTTTCTGGGACCTGTTGTTCAGGTAATGAATTTTCATTGCAAGTTACATGCACTACAGTAGTTAAAGGCTGTGGGCAAGAGTATCTTCCTGGTTTTCCTCATACTAAGCTTTACAAAACCATTAAAATAAGTTTTGACAGCTGCAAGTTCTCAAGTTCTTTTAACTAGGATATCAAGAAATGCTGAAAAAATTGACAGAACTACTCAACCCACCCTACATGCATACAGAAGCTAAGTATTCCCCTAATTATAGTATCATAAACAATTTTTGCTTTTCAAAATGGAAGTCAGAATCCCTAACACTCTTCAAAGAGCATACAGATCCAACATCACAACAAGAAAAGTTGAAGATATTTCTTCTTTTAATCTTTAGTTTAAGCAAGTTAAAACATCTTTTATTTTTATTTGTTCTTGGGGCAAGGCTACTAAATTGACTTGATTTACCAAAGAGCTTAATCCCCATCTATACTTTTTTCTACAATCCCAGTATTTTCAAGTTTAACAATACAATTCCTAGAACAAAAGTAATAAAGTTCTTCCAGTGCCAAGCAAGAGAAGTAAAACACAGAAGCACGACCTAGATACAAGGGGAATGATGTTACTTTAGCATATTCACTTCTCTAGATGTTGGTATCTGCATTTAGCAAAATGATTTAGCACCACTTGGAATCTTCCACAACCTAGTGCTCATCTTATAGCTTTATTTGAGCCTTTTATCAAGCAAGAACACCCTACTTTCCTTCACAGAACATACTCTATATATTCAGGGAAAACAGTCTATACAAAAATTTCCCCACCTCTGCAGATATCCTGAAGATGAAGGTAAGTACTTAAAAAAAGAAAAATTGTATTTTAATACACAAGAAATTTCAATTAAGTACTTGATGCCAAACAGTCAGATTAATTTATCACTCAAAGACTAAAACAACTGAATAGTGACTCAATAACCTCCTGTAATACAGAATGCTATTCTGTTCCTTAACTATTAATTTATTTAATGTTACTTAAACAACTAGCATTAAAAAAGCTCAACCAGCTTTATTTTCCTGAGAAACTCATCTTAGAAAACTACGAAAATACTGTTTTGAATGGGAAAATTTCACCAATTCTCACCTATGTAAGTTTAATGAATTACTATCATTTTTATTTAAGTACATGCAAAAATATATTCTAGAAAANGTTTTGGGAGACTCCAGTAATGTGAGTTTTGCCATGCTGTGCTTTTACAAACCACACACAGAGAGCAATTACACGACATCTTTTCAGGCACAGGTGACTGTGGTGAACAGAAGTAATGCTTTCATCATGGAGAACTCTATTTTGCTGGACAATACTACAAAAATCAAGACCATCTAACAGAATAAGCCACCTTCTTCCAAGTGCAACATTCACCCTGGTTTCAGGAAAAAAAAAGCTGAGGTTCCATAAAAAGATGCCAAACCTACTATTTTCTCTGTGATCTTCAAAATAATATTTTTTAAAATTCTACTTCAATGCTTCTCTCTGGAGCATCAGAAGAGTACATTTGTTTGAGTGCCTTTCAGAATTCTGCCACAGTTGCAAGTGGCAACTATGGGACAAGTCTGTCTCAAAGATTTAGCAGCAGTTCTTAATAATACTGTTTCCAAAGGGTCATTAGTCGAAATTTTTACACTGAGTGATCATCAGCTGTGCAATACCATAAGGACACTAGAACGTACTCGCAAACAGTTTAAAAAAGCCATTCAAGCAATACGCGATAGTTAAGGAACACAGTGTCCTTTGATAATGCCCTTCCTTCAACTGGTTGTTTTCTTTCATTTTCTTTGTGCCCTTTCAAGAGAGGGCTACCACACAGTAACTCACCACAATGCTTTCAGCATCCATTCCTTCCTACAAGTTCTTTCTCTTAATACCAATGTATCTGCCAACAGTTTTCTCTCTGTTGGGGAGAAGCAAGAAGAGCCTCAACTCTCACTGAGTGTTACTTTACTAACTAGGAATTACTAAACACACACTATTAAAACTAATCCAAATGCAAGACTGAAAACAGCACTGATAGGTTATAGTTACAGAAAACTACAGTGATACTTCTGTGCCCTACCCAAGGGATTTAAAGCATAATATTTCAAAGAAACCAAGCTATTTAAAATGCAAACTCAGAATTTAAAATGGTATTTATTATAGCGCTACGTAATAAAGCCCTAAAGAGAAATACCCTGCTGAGCTGAAGACTTAGAAGTCAATTCACTTAAAACCTGAATTTAAGTCTTCTATCCTTTTCAGTAGCACTTAGGGTTCCACACAGACTTTTGTCAAGACAGTCTTACTACTATTCCAAGAAGTCAAGTTACTACTATGCCAAGTAGTGCAGAAATTAACTTAGTTTGAAATGCCTTGAAGTCTAAAACAAGACTTCTTAGTCTTGGTCACTGGTTTCACTCAGTATTCACTGCCTACAATAATTTTGTAAAAAATTATAGACATTTGAATAACCTATAACCCCTTCTTCTTATGAGGATGAGATCAGTACCATATTACAAATTTTTGTTGTCTCTATAAATAATTTCATTCCTGGCTGCATGGGGCTACAACTTCAACATGGGAGCAAAAAAAAAAAAATCAACCCCACTGCATTCTAATCTCCAACCTTATGGCTAGAACTGCAAGTCAAACTTCAGAATTCCAAAGTCCAGAGAAGACTGGACCAGTGCATTGCAAAGAGAACAATCTTGTACAAGTATTAACATCACTGCTTTCTGTTATGCCCTAAGAGGCATCCAGTTTCCCATAGTGAAAAACACCTGCAGGTGTTTCCTATATTAAATAAATAAATAAATACATGCATTCATACATAAACCCTATGGGTTTTCCAGACTTTGAATCTTTTTTCACAGACACCCTCATACATAAAAGATTCAGATTTATTCTTGTCTGCCTTCAATATCCTATCTCTCAAATTCCGATCCGGGCAACTAAATTCCCTAGTCAATAACCAAGGCATTAGGGATTAATTTACATTTATAACTTGCATTTTTGCAAATCATAAATTTGCATTTTTGAAGGAGGGCATCCAAGCCAAGTGTAGCTGGTACTCAGTTCAGCTATGTTAAACTTCTTTGGTTTTTTTCTCAAGTAATACCTAAGTACAGCAGGAGGGCATATTGTACCAGACAGTCACAGAAAAGAAAAAAAAAAAGTGCCAATCTGTGACTGAAGTGATATTAAGACAACTGCACCTGGCACAACTACTGAGTAATTAAAGCAATCAAG
>VZTN01000147.1:25523-121690 GCA_013400515.1 Erpornis zantholeuca
CGGGGGGGAGGGGGGGGTGCGAGGGGTTCGGTGTCAGAGTGCCTGCCTGGGATGCGGGAGGGAGCGGGATCGGTGCTCCCCCTCTCCACTAGTTTGTCTTTCCTCTTTCCGAGCCTGCCTCCGTGCAGATGCCCGTGAGGTCCAGCGCCGCCTTAGATCCGGCAGTGTGTTTTATAAAACCATAGGATCGTTAAGGTTGGAAATGACCTTTAAGGTCAGCAAGTCCAGCCGTCAACCAGCAACACCACCTTGCTTACCACTAAACTCTGTCCCCAAGTTCCACCTGCCTTTTGAACATTTTTAGGGATGTTGATTCCACCACTTCCCTGGGAAGCCTGTTCTAACTCATGACCATTTTTTCAGTGAAGACGTTTTTCCTGATATCCAATCTAAGCCTCCTCTGGCACAACTCTAGGCCACGTTCTCCTATCCTGTCACTTGTTAGCCAACCCCCACCTGGCTACAGCCTCATTTCATGCAGTTGTAGAGAGCAATAAGGTCTCCCCTGAGCCTCCTTTTCTCCAGGCTGAACACCCGCAGCTCCCGCAGCTGCTCCTCACTAGGCTTGTGCTCCAGACCCTCCTCCGTTGCCCTTCTCTGGACACGCTCCAGCCCCTCAGTGTCTTTCCTGTAGTGAGGGGCCCAGAACTGGACACAGCGCTCGAGGTGTGGCCTCACCAGTGCCCAGTACCGGGGGACAATCACCGCTCTGGTCCTGTGGCCACATTATTCCCGATACACCCCGAAGTGCTCTGGAATGAATGTGTGTGAGATCCAGGGCTGTGCCTCAGCCTTGGCAAAGCTCCCTGGCTGTCACCTGCGGAGCCGCGGGCTGTGGCTGCTGCACTGCAGCCCCGCTTGGCTGAGCACGGCGGGCAAGGGCCTCTGCTGGAAAGCTCAGGTGACACACTTGAACAGGCAACCTCCTGTGCCCCACAGCTGGCACAGGACACCCACGGTGCTTGTTGAGCGCCCTGTGTCTTAAAAGCACGAACAAGTTCTGGCCAGCCAGGATGCTTCTGGCTTTCCCTCACAAAGCGTCCTGAATCACCTCTGCCCAAAAGGTGGAGACGCCTCCGGCTGCAGCCCCTCGGCCCCTCAGGGCAGCCTCGCTGGTTTCAGAATGTCACTGTCAGGATGACATCCATGTCTCTGGAGGAGACCACGCAGCCGGGTCAGCAGCACATGGCCTGTGGGCAGCAGGTTACTGCAGGTACTGCCTTACCTGGTGTCCACAGGTTTTGCCTGGTTTTGCTGGGCTTTTGACTAGCTTCAATGGGATTTTGTCAGGTTTCAATGTGGTTTTAACCGGTTTCCTGTTAAGAGGGCATGGGCTGGTTAGGGTGAGGACTCATTAATTTATTTATTTACAACGGGGAAAGAAATAACAGAGCTGAAATGATAGTTTAGCATTAGGGTAGTTCTTGCAGGCCCCTCATGTAGAGAACATGAAAACTGAAGAGTAGTGTTGTGTTTATTTCATGTACCCAAGGGAGAGGAAAACAATATATTTCTTTAACTTCATTATGTATCAGCAGTCTAGGATAAAGCAACTCTACTGTGAATAATGTATCTTCACATTTTCTGCATGCTCATCTGACAAAGTTAAGCTCAGTACAGCTGTACTTACGTTTTACTGAAAATCAATCAGCAGGTCTGCTTGCATTAAGACAAAGTTAGAGATATTACAAAGGGACATAAATATTGAGAGTGCTGCTGCAGAAAGCAGAATCTTTTTCAGGAGAGAAACAGTGATCCAAGCTAGAAAAGGCTTCAAATTTTGGTCTATAAGAATAAGGTGCTAATGGGAGCCTGTCTCTACATAAAACATCTTGGGGTTTGGACAAAGGCACAGTGTAATAAGTAAAGCTGTTTGCTTACCTTTCTGTGTGTGTCCTTTTCAGATCAGAGGGTCTCCACATCTTCTCCTTTACAATGTTCAAGTATTTCTTGAATTCTGTTCAAGAATTTCAAAATAGGACACAAGCTGCTTGGGGTTTCTCTAAATACAGAAAAATAGGTTAAGATGCTTGCTTCTTAGGAAAAGGTAGCTATTAGATTTACAATAGCTGCAAACAGGCTAACATGGCCTGGCCTTTGTGCTTTGTCCAGAAACTCTTGCCAGCTGCTCAGGTGCTTGGTTTCATAATGCTTATTGCATAAAAAGCTGGCCACAGTGTCAGATTTCCTTGTGTTCCTACGTCTTTCCTACCAGTTGACCAAGTTTGGGCTCCTGTGCTCTCTGTAGGCATTACTGGTGCTCACAAAGATTGAATTGCAGTGCACATTATCCTATTAAGAGCTATCCTTGTGCTCATTCCCATTCAGTATATGATGGCACATCCCTGTTTCACAAAACCTGTGTGAACAGAAGCCCTCCCCACACTGTGAGCCTGGTGGGCAGCTTCTGTTAAAAGGAGCTTGTTGGCTGCCAGTGCAGACACATGATCATCTTGTTCTGCCTGAATAAGTTGGTGGAGCTGCAGCAATTATGGATACATGTGATCTTAATGTGTCACAAACACATGGTAAAAATCAGCAGCATGAAATGTATTTGCTGAGATCAAATCTAACAGAGTTACACAGTTAGACCTCTGAGTGTATTGCCTGGGTTTTGCTTTCTTTTTCATGCAAGCAGATTCATTTAGTAAAACGTACCAAAAAAAAAAAAAAGTTTATCCTCAAAACAATCAACATGAAATGGGACATTGTTTCTTTATTCATTGTTTCAGCTGATGGTCAGTCCAAAAAGCTCTCTAGACTGTATTTGTTCCACATTTATTTTAACTGTCTTCTTTTTGTTTTCTTCCCTTTCACTATGTCTGTTTTTTGTGGGGTGGTTTTGTTTATGTCATGCCACTTGCATGTTCCAGCATTGAGTACCTGCACTAGCTACAACAAATGGAGATTTCACAATACAAAATGTATAGGGGCAGGTCTGGTTCTGTTGTCAATGACATTCTGTAGGAAAGACACTGGAAATTGTGAGCAGAGAGTTAACAGGAAAGAATGGGTCTAAACAATGGATAGATGATTGTACCATGTTAAATGGTACCCCCAGGACAAGCAGGTATCATACTAAAAGGATAATGAGATTAGAATATATATATATATATAAAATATAGCAAGCACCAGAAGTGGTATCTGGAGAGGTAATTGATAGCTCAAGTGTAGAGAAGCTACAACAGTAAAATAGTTAGGTACCTAGTATAGTTCCTGTAAATATTAAGTGTGTCCTCACAAATAACTAAGTGTTAAACTGTGGACGCATCCTATATCCTGAACAAATGTGCCGTGGCAGCAAGGGATGCATCTCAACTCAGAAGAGCAGGATCATATCTACACTGGCACATACCTGATTTTCAAGGGTCCTATCACCACCATGACAATTCCAGGAAAGTTAGGGACTTATAGGCCCTCTTAGAGATTTCCTGTCAATGTATTTCTAAATCTTGATTTTTTGTTATTATTTTTTTTTAAAGCTACAACTATCCAGGTGAAACTACCATTACCATACAAGTTGTTAATGCCAGGGCACTACTTCTTCAAGGTAGAAACACTTCATGTCTACAAGGAGGACCTCAAAACACTACTGAACAGCTGGGAGAAATGGGAAGGTTAATGTGGCTTGCCCAACATCACACAGTAAGCTGAACCAGAGGCAAAAGAGTGAAATCCCTGTCCTTTATCCCTAGAACTTATGTGCAAATCTGAAGATTTTGACACCATTCCTGTGCCTGATTACAGGCAAATCAGAAACAAAAACCTAGCCTTCTTCAGGTGACTGTAGTGTTTTGTTGCTGGCAGAGAAACTCTATCTTTTAGGCAATGGACCTGAAGCTTGATGGTGGTGTTTTACTAAAAGAGTTCTGTCTAGTGTTTGAAGTGTCAGTATCTTGGTGATAGCTGCTGCCTGCAGCAATTTGAGAGTCTGCACTTCTGATGGATTCCTCTACTCCCTCGAGGAAGCCACTTCCTCGGCATAAAGTGATAGGCAAATAAAAAAGTTAGAAATAATCAACCTGCTCTGTCACTATCACCCCACCAAAGGATGCTGAGCGTGTTTCCTCAGTGTGCACCATTAACCCCTCAGCCATAACTGTGCTCCCTCCAAGAGCTGGTGGGCTCTGGTGGGCTCCCTGCAGGTGCCAGGGGAAGCATTACCTAGGGCTTGCTGTGACTCAGCAGCTCTGCCACACCTTTGAGAACAAACTTGTCTTCCCAAGGAGTGGCACAGCCTGCCAAGCCAGCTTGTCCCATGGCTCTGAAATTGCTAGATGTGACAGCAGAGGAGAGCAGGCAGGACTGCAGCCTTTCAGCAGCTTTTCACCATTAGCTGCTGCTGCTCTTATGGAGCCATAATGTCAGATCATGAGCATGTGAGGTGTGTTTCTGCTTCAGCTCTGCCAAGATGACCACAGTCCTGTCCCTACCAAATGTTGTCTTCCCTTTGTCCCTCCAGGACAGCTGAGGCACCCTATCAGGAGTTATTCATTTCCAGTTTACCCAGATTGCAGACTCAGGTTTCCCACAGGCACAGGGAAGCACCAGTGCCTGCAAGGCAATGGGAGCACCTGCACACAGCTGAACCTCCCCACAGGTGATATCTGGCTGTTCAATCAACTCAGGCATAAAATGAAGTCATAGTCTAAGCTCTTTTAATCTGTTTGAGGTTCACTCTTCTGAGCACTGACAAGTTACACATAGGAAACAGACATAGAAAGAGTAGGACAATTGGGTGCCTTGCACCAGTCCCCATCTCTGTTAACACTGAATGAATATTTGTAGAGTAAGGTCAGCCAAGACAAAAACACCTCTGGTTTAAACATAGTCCTTAGAAAATCCATTGTTCCTCTTATAGTTCAGGAAAGAATAAAGCCTATTAAAGAATTTTAATGATTTAATGTTTAGCCCAACATCTTATTAAAATTGCGAAAACTAAGTAGCTTTAAGAAGAGAGAAGGAGCATTTCTGAACAATAATGTCATGGTTACACTCCTGAGGGTGAACACGGATGTTTGACTGCACCAGACCCACAAGTTAATCCATTTAGTTGAAACAAAATGTTCAGTTTTCTAATCTCATTTCAAGCATTGATCCTATTAGCATTTCTAAGGCAAAGCTGCTGGGGAGTAGGACAGGACCTCTATATCATGCCTGTGGCCCTGCTGGAAAGAACACAGGCATGGAGGGAAGTTTTGGCACCAATCCATTTTGTTTTCACTTGAGTGCTTTGGCCATGCCCCTTCCATCTCCATGGGAGGGCTTATATCAATATTGGTCATCCTTTTCTCCCACATGCCCAGCACTAGCAATCGTCATATCACCTGGGAGCAAAAAGTAGACAGAACTTGTTAGGTTTGCTGACCTGCCAGCAAAGTGCACAGTGTGGGCCAGCATGCAGGTGTGGAGTCTGCTGGGTGGCTGCACAGAAAAGCTGTGCTGATCCTCTTGGAATGGATCCTGTCTTTCTCTGAGAGGAAGCTGGAGGCCAGCAAGGTGTGCCAGTCATATGGGCAAAGCACCGATTTCTTCCCATCCATTTTCTAAAAGAGCAGACAGTGACATACTGGTGAGGGCATGGTCAAAAGGTAATTTGGCATCATTTGTTGGAAACGCTGTATACGTTATTACATGGGAAAATGGGTGCAGAAATGGAAGCCTAATGGTCTTAAACATTAGGTCCTGGTGTGGTTTCCCTTGAGCCTTTGGGTTCCTTTGTTCAGCTTGGAGGCTTATATTTTATCTCCCATCCAAACATAACACTTAGGAATAATGGACAACAGGGGAAGACATGGTTACATCAATTATTAACACCAGAAGCAAATTATGCTCTAGTAATAAAACAGGTTGTGTACTGCAAGCAGAAGAAATAATGTATAGCTTCCAACAAGCATCTGAGGCTAAAACCCAAGTCTAGGGATAAAGGTGAGCAGAACTTAATTTAATATCCATTAAACAAAATACATTTGCTGCACCCAGTGCAGGTACAGAGAAGTTGCCTTCTGTGACTGGTGTACAGCACTGCTCATCCTTCTGTGGTTCTAACTGACCTGACAGGAGCCTGGCAGCATATTCCCACCCCAGGAGAGCTTGTAGTCTGGTCATTATAGGTGAGGAGAGGTGCAGGTTGAAATTTCCAGACAGAAGAAAGGAATGGGAGCTATACCAGCCTCATTAAGACTGTTGTATAAAAGGAGCACCCATCTCCATTTCTTTTCCTTCTGGCTGTACTTCCAAAGAAAACATACCTTAGGAACTCTTGAGTTGTGAAGAGTCCAGCACCCTGGAAGCAGGCCTAGGATTTGGGATGCTGACCAAACTGAACTCCCCAGGGACTCAGGCCAAATAATGCAGAGCTTCTGCACCATGATTTGGATGTCACCTGTTTGGCCCTCTCAGAGCCCTCACAGGATTTTTTGATACCTTAAAGCTTACAGAGCAGCTGAGAAGGAGGATTGCAGGATTGCAATTTTAGGCTGCAGTGTCTTAATCCCATTTCAAGCAGTTAAATGCTTTTGATATAAATACTAATATGACAGAGGGGAAAAGAGAGAAGAAAGCAGCTAGACAAGTAGTTGAATACAGATCCCGGGAGAGAGAGTGTTCTTTTTTTTTTGCTTCATTAGATGTGCACTGGGTACTGTTTTTGTTATGTAGTTACCTATTAAAAAAAATGTACCACTGTTCAGCAGCAGTGCTAATTACCAGCATAACCACATGACCACTGTGGTCTAATGATAGTCCTAAGACCATGTTATCTTTTAATAGCTAAGCCGATTAAACTAGCACCGAGGAAAAACAAGTTAGAGAAATTACCTTCATGGTACTTCTCCTAGGAAAATTAAGGTGCTTTTCAAGTGCACAAAGTGCATATATTGTGTCATTTCCCAACCAGCCATGATACAGCTGCCTAGTAACTACTGAGTTCCTGCGAAATGGCAGCAGGGGACCAAAAGACATGATAGAAACAGGCTGGATTACAAGGCAAACTTGTGAACACAGTCATCTAATCAGTTGCATGTCATAAGCAGCAGTTGCAGGTTATTTTTTTCTTTAAGCATTTTCTCTTCTCTTCTCCTTCAACTCCACAGCAGAAAAGGGTGTGTCATTCCCCCAAACTGGTCAAGATGAAGACTTGCACATAGTTTAAGTACCACAACCTTGAAATACAGAGCCAAACTCTGGTCTTAACCCATTATTCCCCCAGGTAGGAAGGAGCAAAGGAAGGTGTTTCCCTGTCCCAGTGACAGAAAGGACCACTATGATCAGCTGGCTCATCATTTGACAACTAAGATGACTAAATGAACAAACAAAAAACAAGGTGGAGCAATTTCCTTCACAGTACTTCAAGGAAAATTAAGATGCTTTCTTTATCTCAGCCCCATTCTCTTCCTGTCTGTCCTGACCTGCTGCCCTCACGGTAGATGAGGAGTGCCTGTCAAAGGCATTAGGCTCCAAAAAATCTAAGCGACTGCAATAAACTCTACAGGTAGTTCCCATCTCTAAGATAGAAAATGCCTTGCAGAGACCTCATGACCTGCTTGGCAATGCTATTTAACCCTTTTTAAACTAGGAAAGTGGTGCAGGCACACTAAGGATGCCATATCCAGGCTGAACAGATGTTCAGTTGACTTTAGAATGGGTTAAGACAGGTGCCAGACTGCACTGGTGGTTCTCCAGCCCTTGCCTGAGACCAAATATCTCCAAACTCAATTGATCTCACAAAGGACTTGACTGTAGCAAATGTGTAACACTCCCTCAATCCCCCTCCAAGTCTGGATTTTAGGTAGCTGATTTAATTCCTTATGTTTGAGGATTCCAACTGACAGCTTTTTCCAAAGAGTAATTTCACTGTTTGTGTGTAAGAAATAAGACATCAATGAATAAGAGTTTTCAAACTGTTCTTGGAACATCCTTCACCAGAGAGCTCTGAAGAGTGCCTGGTAACTGTTCTGTCATGCTCCCAAACAGATAAACCCCACATACATATGTTTTCTGCAGCATTTAAAATATTTCAGAAGTTTCTCATTAAGGCTTTTAAAAACCTATGAACGTTAAGAAATACTCTGTTTTCTGAACAAATTATACAAAGTAATGAGTCCATTGTTTTTTCCTGCCTTCAAGATCTTTTGTGTTACAGTGAGTCCAATAGCTTTCATCCTTTGGGGATAATGTGCTGTCAGGAGTGATTGTTATATGCTGGGGCTGCTTTATGTCTATCAGAATTTGTCCTCAAATTTATTTTTTTCTGAATAAGTTAGAGACTATAAATACTGAATGACTCTACCCTGACCTGGCTGGAGAAACCAACCTAATTTCCTGTATCTCATCTCCTTCTCATCCTATCAGTCCTGACCTTCTTGCCCCCATAGCATGGGATTAGGTTCCTGGAAAGTGTAGGTGATTGCAATTAACTCTTCATGTAATTTCAACATCTGAGGTAGGGAATGCCTTGCAGAGACCACCTGACCAGCTTCAGTGTTGCTATGCAAACTTTTCACATTAAGAGAGACACAGGCACACCGAGGACCACAGCCTCAGAAGTATTTGCAAGTGTCTGTCTTCCAAGGACTCACAGAGGCATCAACAGGAGTTAGTACTTATCCTTGAGAGTCTAGGCCTAAATAATGTGCATAAGGCTGCTGAGAAAAACCTGGAACATCTGTCCAAGCCTTGCACATGGGCAATAAGAGAAATTCTGCTTTTATTGGGTGTTTTTAATTCAATTTTTTTCTTCTTAGCCCCTCCTCTTATGTGACTGTATATACATTTATGAAGGTAAAAATATATTTTTAATTGGTCTTAATTAATATCTCTGTATGGTATGTTAGTAGAGCTGAGTGTGTACTTGGAGGATTTCTGTCAGGCTTCTAAGGCTCATTCCTCACTGTATATTACTTGGCTTTGTTTGTGCATTGATGTAGTGTCGATTTTCAAATCACCCCCCGAGGCAGAAATAGGTGACCTACTTTTCAGCCCTGGACATCTGCTAATGTAGCCGTCCCTCCCTCTGTCCTTTAACCCCTTCTTCCCTCCTTCCCTTTCTGCAGAGCGTGTGGTGTCTCCCAGCCCTTCCAGGGACGTGTGGCTGTCCTGCAGACTCCTTTAGGACCGTGGGGATCGCTCTGCAGCAACAGGCAGATAATCTAGGAGGCACAGCTGAAGCACGACTGCACAAGCGAAAGCAAAGAGGGTGTCAGTTCTGCCTCTGTGCTACAGAATGTCATCTCAATAGCAGCCCAAAAGCCATCCAGGCCCAGGTACCAGCTGAAAAGTCCCACGACACCTCACGTCCTTCTCACAGCCACCTAACCGCTTTAGGGCTGACCAGAAGTTAAAACATGTTATAGCCTCTCCATTCAGAATTTTCCCTTTGACAGAGACAGTACTTCCTCCCAGAGGCCTCCTCTGTTATCAGTGCTCTTATGAAGCAGATATTGGGCATTGCCTTGTAATCTGCTTCAACAGCTGTTTGTACTGTCCTGGCTAGACCCTCCCTTGCCCTGTGCCAGTAACTTTTAACTAGAGGCAGCAGGGGTGTTTGCTTGCACTGTGGCTTTTTCAGGCAGTGCCAGTTGCGTGCTGGGATGGTAGGTGGTAATCTGCAAGGTTGTCCAGGCTCTGGCCTTGCTGGCCCACAGCATTTGCAGATTTGCAGGTCAATAGTGACAAAGGATGTGAATAAGACTGTGCTATTTAATGCCTTCTTTGCTTCAGTCTTTAATAACAAGACCAGTTGCTCTCCAGGTACCCAGGCCTCTGAGCTGGAAGACAGAGATAGGGAATAGAATGCAGCCTCCATAATGCAGGAAGAAATGGTCAGCGACCTAGATACACACACAAGTCTATGAGCCCTGATCGGATCCACCCAAGGGCTCCGAGGGAGCTGGTGGAAGAGTTTGCTGAGCCACTTCCAANGTGCTCATGGCTTGGATGTGTGCACCCAGTAGAAAATTTGCTGGATGGCTGGGTCCAGAGATGGTGGTGACTGGAGCTAAATCCAGATGGTGGCCATTCAGAGGTGGTGTTCCAAGGCTCAGTGTTGGGGCTAGTCCTGTTTAATATCTTTATCAACGACCTGGATGAGGGGATCATGTACCCTCAGTCAGTCCACAGATGACACCAAGCTGGGTGGGAGCATTGATCTCCTGGAGGGTAGGAAGGCTCTACAGAGGAACCTGGACAGGCCAGATCAAGGGGGCAAAGCCAATGGTATGAGGTTCAAGGTGAAGTGCCAGGTCCTGCCCTTAGGTGACAATAAACCCATGTAATGCTACAGGCTGGGGGAAAAGTGGCTGAAAAGCTGTCAGGTAGAAAAGCACTTGGGGGTGCTGGTTGACAGCAGCTGAACATGAGCTAGCAGTCTCCACATGGCCAAGAAAGCCAATGGCATCCTGGCCATCAGAAATAATGTGACCAGCAGGACTAGGGAAAGGATCTGTATTTGGCACTGGTGAAGTCACACCTTGAATCCTGAGTTCAGTTTTGGGCCACTCACTCCAAGGACATTGAGGTACTGGAGTGAGTCCTGAGAAGGACAACAGAGCTGGAGAAGCATCTGGAACACAAGTCTTATGAGGAGCAGCTGAGGGGGATGGGCTTGTTCAGCCTGGAGAAAAGGAGGCTCAGGGGATCATATCAGTGTAGAGAGATTGTCACAAGGTAGGAGCTGATGTCTTCTCCCAAGTAACAAGCTACAGGACAAGAATAAATTGCTTTGAGTTGCAACAGGGAAGGTTTAGGCTGAATGTTGGGAAAAATTTCTTTCACTGAAAGAGTTGTCAGGCACTGGAACAAGCTGCCCAGGCAAGTGCTGGAATTACCATCCCTGGAAGTGGTCAGAAGGCATGTGGATGCAGCAATTTGGGATAAGGTTTAGTGGTGAACACAGTGGTTCTATACTAATGGCTAGAGTCTATTACTCATAGGTCATTTCCAAACTTAATGATTCTATGATTCTAAGAGTGCAGTGTTGCCAGGTGATTTTTGTACTGTGGCCAAGAACAGACTTTAACCTGTGGTACCCAGGACTTTTGACTGGTTTTGCAATGCAAATACATTTCCAGTTTGGTTAGTTTATGCACTGGCTTTATTGACTATACATGCCTCCCTTCCGGCAAACAGCAGGTGGCATGTTTTGATCAAGAATATAATTGCTCTGTCTCAGACTCTGGGGGGCCAGAGGTAGATGCACAGTGATTGGAAGAAAATAATGCAGTGGAGATGCCCTTTCACAATTTTTTCATCTTAACTTCAAGCTACCACGAAAAAGATCCGTTTAAGCCTGGGGCAAAGCTCAAAGAAGGGACAATACAGAAAGGATGAACAGGGGAATAAATGTGCATTTTCTACATGGGAACCTGACTTGACTTGGGATATATGCAGGGGTTGATTTCAATTTGACAGAGTCAAGGATAGTTAACTCCTCAGGGTTCCCAAGCACATGTAGAAATTATAAATCTATATCTAGAGAGATATAATACACATAGCAATTTTATAACCTCCAAAAAGGGACAATACAGAAGTGAGGGACAGAGAAGAAAATGTGTATATGCACCCACCATCAGTGTTTACTCTGTGAAATCGAATGCAGGGGTGGAGAGAGACTGGGTAATTCCCCCTCGAAAAAGGAAGCACTGGAGCTGTGTTTCTCTTTGGGAAATGAAGTTTGATGAGCAACTTTTCAGAGCAGATGACTGTGCCACCTTGTGGCTTTGCTTAGTACTAAGCTCTAAAGTATTTATGTATATTTTAACATGGATGTCTCCCCGTAAATGTCAGATGTGGCCAGGGGGACTAGGGCAGTGACTGTCCCCCGGTGTTGGGCACTGTAGAGGCTACATATAATTTTACAGGTTCCAAAAACCAGAAGTGCTTGACATGACAATGCAGGCAGAACATGCCACTCCAATTAAAAAAAAGAAAATCACTAATTCACCTGGAAAAGATGTAATTGAAAGTACTTGAAACAACCTCAAATGACCCAGAACATATGAAGGAAGTGAAAATTCCTTTGCAAATGACTATCACTTATTGTTCTCTAGCCAGGGGAAAAAATAACCTTTTAGCAAAATTGGAAGAAAAGATACTGTTCCTTTGACATCTGCCCCTTTTCTTTTTTCTTTTTTTTTTTTTGTGAGCAAGCAGAAAAGCCATCCCACGCCTCTTCACCTCTTCAAGTCCTTCTTCCCCAGCCTTAACCGCAGTCATGGCAATGAAATCCAATCTGCTGTTGAAAGATTGAGAAGGTTTTGTCCCTATACCTGCTACTGTCTTTACAAGGCCTAACCTCTGAGAAGTACTTCTGGAAAATAACTGAAGATGGGATTCTAAATGTTTCCTGGTTGACTGCATTTCTAAAAATCCAGCAGGATCTGGAAATAAACCAGACTCTTCAAGTGCTCAATTCACAAAAACTACTCTTAGTTGTAGATGGAAGCAAGACACCAACTTATAAAATGAGACAAATCTCTTACAAGGCCTAATTTAGGACAGAACACACATATTCCTCAATCTCATTCATCACCAGTTCCTGATTTTTCGGGTCTGATCTTCCAAGCAAGTAAAGACAAGTGGGTTGCCATTCAGCCTAGCTTTCAATTTAAGTGTGCTGCTTCATCCTGTACAGATGAGCAGTCAGCTTCCTACATTTTATATTCTCAAGGTTTGAACTTCCCTGAACCCTGTTTAATCCTTCCTGAGTTTGTTCACATGCAGCATTCATCCCCCAAGTAACTCCATGTCAGGAGCTATTCATTCCCCAAGAACTGGGTGTAACAAAGAGGTCCTCTGACTCTTGCTTACCTTACCTCTAACTTTAGACTTCAGAGTTTCATGGATACACCAGCCAAGTCTGCAGAGGAAAGGGGTAAGAATGAGGACTAAACCCCATGAAGCACTCACATATCTGCCAGGATTCCTTATTAACCATACTGTAAGGGCTAGCCTTAATATACTGGTTGAGAAATGTAAAACACTTGGGCTTCAGTTTATTGCTGGCTCCTGTAGCATATCAGGAGTTAACAAGAAGGAATGTGAACTGAATGGGAAGGGAACCTTTTTACCCCCTTTTTCTTTTTTTTGTTAAGATCAGTTGTCAGCATTTAAATTAGTATAAGGTCAGTGAAACTAGTTTTGAGAGAACAGAGATCAGATGCTTGCCACTATCAGCCAGCACTCTTCCTGGCTCCAGGATCCTACAGAATCAAACAAAAGGTTTATTATTTCTATCTCCAAACTTTATCATTACCCTGTAATTATAGGCAAAGTATAGGCAGCTGCTGTGCAAGGGAAGCTGAGGCCATGGTAAGGCCATGGGTTCCAGCCCAGGTAAGCAAGAGGGGGCATGGCCAAGACCCAAAAGTTATTCAAATCTACCTTATTATGTCATAGCCAGGGATGGGGAAAAGTCCCTTTCCCCCTCACTTCTGAGAAAAAGGGGTTTCTTTTCCAGTCAGGGAAAAGTGTGGCAGGCAGAGGGAAGCTTTCCATCATTGGTTTTCATTATCTTGGGCTTGGTGAGCATTGTGCATGTAAATTACCCTATCTTTGTACACTTTTCTACACTTTTGCTACTAGTATTTTTGCTGTCTCTGTGGGGGGGCACTGAATTGGAGAGGACCATTCCTAAACCAGGACAGCACCTCAGCTCATGAGCTCTCACCCACCTGAGCATTTTTGTTCATTTCCCTGGATCCTGGGAAGCTAACTACTGAACATTTGTGGCTCTATTGTTCCCAGTACCTGGGCTTTCGATACGACAACCTACAACAGGAAAGAGAGGCTAAGGATATCAACCCTTCCAGATGCTGCAGGCTATGTATAGCATGGGCATTGACAAACTTTTGGAGCCTGATGCTCAAATTCTATTCTCATTTTTAGTGACTGCTTATGGACAATGCCTACAGTAAAATGAGCATAAGCACTAAATCTGTTTCCTTACAACTTAAAAGGAATTCAGATCACTATGAGAGAAATTGTCTAAGAACTAAGTCCTAATTAAACCTGTAACAATAGCCTGATAAGCCAAATTAAAATACAATGAAAGCATTGTCCCTGTTCTCATGAGTCTTTCTTAGGCCATGCAAAGTTCAGTAACAAACATCGCTCCCTAAGTAATAGATTGTCAAAGCTGCTCCTATCCCTTAAATCAGATTTATTGCCAAAGTATCTCTGCCTTTGGGAAACTGTAACAGAAGACATTAACCTCAATTAGGGCAAGCCCAGATGCTGTCTTTGTAGGCTGTCCAGAATATATGTAAACTGTGATATTTTTCTATGCCAAAAGCCACCCTAGCTTCAAGCCTACTTAACTATTCATGTTAATTACAGGCAAGAGACCAGTCTCTAATTGCAAGAGGAAATTCAAGACCTTATGCTGCCTTTGCCATGCCTCTTCCAGCTGTTGTGTTCTGTGAGGAATCCATCAAAACCCAGGGCAGACCCAAGTAAATTGCTTGTCCTAACCTTCGCTGTAGCTATGACCTTAGCCAGCTGATCTGGCAATACCCCTTGCAGTTACAATCCTTGCCTCATTTCTGCAATATATTCAGAGTCCAGCAATTAGCCTGGCTAATCAAGCCTCCATTTCTCAAATGCTACCTTTGTTTCCAGTCTTAATTATAGACAGGTGCCTTTTTGTGATGCCTAAAACCACAACAGCACTGGCTCCTGTGCACACCAACCCTCCTTCTATCTGTGCTTCCTGAGCAGATTCCAGCAACTACTTGCCCTCCTCAGTGGAAGGTTGTGTGTAGCTCTGCTGTCAGCAGGGATGTGGGCAGCCTGCTGCAGTGCTGCTCCTGCAGAAACCACAGAGCATGCACTGCCTTCCCTCCACCCTGCTCCCCACAGCACCATGCACGGCCTCAAAGGCTGCTGCCCTCCCATTTCCCTGGCTGTTCTCTCAAAGGACAACCTGTATTGAACCTCCCAGAGCATGGGTGGGTGTAAAGCAAACCTATCTGGGCAATAACTGTCCTAAAAAGCTTTAGTTTCACATTAACTCCTCCCCATAACTCTATGTGGGCTTTTTGGCAGCGTGTGGGCACAGTCAGCTCACTGTATTGGGTCTGCCTGACATAGAGTTCGTTTTTCCCCAGATCAGCTCTCGTGGTGCTGTGCTGTGCTTTGCATTGCTGGTAACACCCCAGTGTTTTGGCTGCTGCTGAGCAGCACTCCCACAGCATCAGTACTGCCTCTCCAGCATTAACCCCTCACCAGTAGGTCAGGGGGTGGGCAGGATCTTGGGAGGGCACAGCCCCCACACTGGCCAAAGGGATATATTCCAAGTGATATGATGTCTGCTCAGCAGTAAAAGTTAGGAGAAAGGAGGAGAAGAGAAGGACATTATGATGTTTTTTTCATCACCATGTGATGAAAATGATGTTTTTTTTACCACCATGTGTACATAAGCTTTGAGGGTGGCATAAAGCATGGAAGGAGATCCATAGAGCTGAATAGGTTAGTACCAGGCTGTTCTTGAGTGCAGCTGTGAGCCACCCATGCTGTGGCAGAATGCATTTCAACCACTTTAGCCACTTCCTAGTACACCTGGACACAGTTATTCAGTTCAATCCTCAGTGATGCTGCACAAAATCAGCCAAACACCTTGCTCTGCCCTGCCACAGACAGTAACAGCTGGGGCAATTTCATAACAGATCAGGACCAATAGATTTGGAATTATGCACACTTCCCTGTGACCACAGGCTCAGTCCTGGGAATGTATTCAGATTCCATTCACACGAATGACATATTGCAGCTTTACTTCCTAATTAACACATTAAGAAATCTGTAAGCTGTGGGAGTGTAAGGCTACAAAGATTCAGACAGCAGAGCAAGCTTTTCTGGCACAAAAAGAAAATAATGTGTCCCCCAGTCTCAAGAAACATCTGGGATTAAGGTACTGGAGGAGTAGAAATGAGAGGTATGCTGTGCAGAAATCCATGTTCTTATGTGGGATACATGTATCAGATACCTCCCTGCAGCCAGCCCATGTCAGAGTCCACTCCAAGAAGACCTTGTGCATCTTCTCAGGAGAGAAAGCCTAGCTACAGCCAAGAGTTCCAGAAAGAAGAGTGGGGCTGTTCTGCTTCATGCCATAAAAAATCCCAAAAATCTTGCTGTACTTCTGGGTAATTTGGTCCAACTTTTCTAAGACAGTAGGATGGTGGAAGGCCTATTCCAGGCTGAGCACCAGAACTTCAAATTTGTAATTTTCTTTCAAGCTACAAATCCATCCTAATCACAGTGATGGTATAAATCACTAGGTCTAGGCAGTCATCATATGGCTGCTCCAGGGTCAATTTATATTAAGCATTATTAGTAACGATAATGTGGCTAAGAGGAAAAATATTTTGACATTTTCTGGTTCAGTAGAATACAAAAGCTGGAAGAACTTTGTAGAAAACAAGTAGGTCTCTGAATGTGTATGCTCTATTTTCTCTCTACCCTGGAATAATCAGAAGAAACAGAACTGGACTTTGCCAGGACTGCTGATGACTGCTCAGGAAGGTTTCAGGCTGAGTCTCATCTAACCAGCATGCAGGAGAAAGTGTATCTCTGCTTAAAGGAATTTTTGACTTCCCGGTTAAATCTCACAAATCTGAGACCACCAATATTGACCACCACTGCACAAATCAAGACAAAACTAGATTCAATGGAACTAGTTTTCAAGTATGTTCACCATAAAAAAAGAGAAGCCATTGTTTTAAAAGTTTACATTGTTATCCTATGGCATCCATTTAAAAGATATTATACAATTTAAAAAGAAATACAGATCAGATCTGGCCTAGCCAAAACATTTGAGATTGTTCCTATGGAGTGTAACAATTTGTGTAAGGTCATGATACTGACAAACTTGTGTTAAGTTCTGTAGCTAACAAGTCTAATTCTAAAGATGATTGGCTTTCCAGTTCTCGTTGTTGCTGTACATGTTAAAATTAAAAAAAAAAAGGAGACAGTACTATCCTTATCTTAAATAATATCTAAAACAGTTACAATACTGGCTGGTTGTCTCTACTGAAGGTGATGAAACAACTTTGCTCATAAAATGGCTGCTAAGCAAATCTTTTTAAGGCATTTATTATAAACCAAAATCCACATAATCTATAGTACAAAAGCAGAATCTGTTATCTGTACAAATATTTATACAAAATACCAGTTACTTCAAACAAGCCTTTGGTTTTGTTAACATAAAGAAACATTGCAGTTTCATGACCAGAAAATTGTTAAAGTACAATGGTCTGAAGTGATGACAGCCCCAAAGGAGATTTTTTTACAACAGTATTACCAAGTCATTTGTGTGCTAGAAGGCCATGCTCGGAAAAATAATTGATAAAGACTTTCTGTAACACAATAAAAAATTTGTGGCTCTAATGAAAATTGTGACATGCTGAATTTAATTTAATCCCCAAACGTGTAAGTATCATTACTGGTTTTTTTTTTTTTTTTAATGCTATGTATTTTTGACAGGTATTGGGATGTCTGTTGAAATAGATATGAATATATAAATCAAAGTTAACTTGAAAGAATGCATTTGAGAGAAACTCCAATATATTACAAATTCAAAACATGCATGCTCTAAAAAAACTTCAAAATTGTAAGCTTTCAGTTAGTTCCACAACTTGTGGCAGTATGTATTTTAACTGAAGAGAACCCTAACAATAATACAAAGCTTTGTTAAAACCAGCGGAGTACAATCTATTTTTTCCCCCCCACAGTTTATATATGTTAATCTGTTTAAAATACAGAAGGCACTGAAGTATTGGGTTTGGTTGTCTTTTGAGGTAACAAATGCTACAAAATGATACACGTATAAAGCTGTAATTATTAGGCTGTTTGCAGAATACACAATTTAATATAAATATAAAAAAGATTATGTGTGGGTTATGTCATAAAAATTCTTGGTACTCTCTGTATATTCCTGTACATTTACAATAGCAGCAATTGCGATACGAGTAGGTGAGTAGGAAAGCGGTCTGGGTTAGAGTTGTGTTTATGACACCCCCAAATTTCACACAGCCATCCTCCCGCTTTCAACAGCTTTTGTTTCACCTCCACAGGCTGATGAATTCCATGTACAACTATTTACAGGCTGCAGGATCTCTATACAAATCAAACGGCAATATTGCTCCCTTTGTTAAACGCAGCCACCCCGGGAATGCTGTCACTAGAGTGGCCTCATTCTTATTTACAGGAAGGTGCATCAGTGGGAGCACTCGCTTTTCAGAGGTGTCAATGGTGCTGAATTAGTCTGCCAATGGAGCTGCCAAACTTGCTTTTCTCCTCTGACAAGTCCTTCTAAGCACATTCTCTGCAAGTATTTTGTAAATATAAACCGACCTGTTCAGGAATTGCCATTGTGATCTTCTATCCACCAGGATTCTCTGTTGGCTGGTGAGAACCTAGCCCTGACTCCAGAGGTGGGCTATAACAAGGGCTGTGGTTCATGCTGGGAACAGCCAGCATGTGGCAGCTTGTCACAGGTGGCTGGGAGCATGTCAGGACATGGTATCTTGAAGGATTTTGTTGTGGAATGCAGAAGACATATCAGACCGGTTTCCATCATTCCTATCAGCAGGCTTAACATTGATTTGAAATAAAATTTTCCTTTTATTTTTTCTTTACAGGGAGCATGATTCTATGTGAAAAAGCCCACAGCATAGTTGGCCAACCTCAAAATAAACAAATGAAAGAAAAACACCCTTTAGAAAATCTAGACTAAGTGTTCTCAGGAAGGAGAGGTAGAAGACCTAACAGGATTGAAAACACCTATGCCTATTAAGTACTTCTTTTAACGTGTAGTAAATACCTTAAACTGTTTAGCTAAACTTACAACTGCTGTAGGAAGGGGGTTTTATATAAAATGATGACCAGAAAGTGTTGCAGTACCTAAGGGAACAGCAGCAGAAAGACACCTTTCAGAGTTTAGGATTCAGCCTCCCATGAATCTCTTATAAACAAGCCAAATTAACAACAGGGACTGTACTTATAATTCATAATTGAGTCACAACACACAACAACCACCAAATGACTGAGCTGTAAACACTTATCTTTGACTGTGGCTTGTCTAAGGCTCTGTCCATGCATGGACATTGATAAAATAACCTTCAGCACTGTAACAGCAAATATATTACTTCTAATCCAGGGATCTTTGCCAGGCAGCCGTGTGTGTGTTATTAATTATTTGGAACATGCTTGCCTTCTGTTTTCATTTCCTGACATTAATGGATACAGTCTGTAGTACAACTGTAAGCACAGCTACTCATTTGGACTGGCTCAACACAAACCCCAACAAAATGATTGAAGAGATCTGCTTCCAAAAATGCTTGAAGCCAACAGGAGACATGTTCTGTGATGTTCAACTGAGCACACCTGTGAGGCAGCA
The DNA here is from genome assembly GCA_013400515.1 of Erpornis zantholeuca. Lineage (NCBI taxonomy): Eukaryota > Metazoa > Chordata > Aves > Passeriformes > Timaliidae > Erpornis > Erpornis zantholeuca. Next base: position 44,914 of record VZTN01000147.1, read on the forward strand.
CAACGTGCTGGAGAGGCTCTGAGGAAGGGCAGCACAGGAGACCTCCCCAGCAAAGGGATCTGACCCTGCAGGCAGTGGAGTAACAACATCACCAGCTCTTACTTGAGTGCTCCTGCTCCCAAATCCTTTTTCACTGCTGTGCACAGAGCATTAGAATCCAAGAGGCACCAGCTGGCATAAAAATGGGGAGAATATCATGAGTCCTAGACCTTACACATCATGTTCTAGATACCAGGTGGAAAATAGATCTAGGGTAAACAAGCCTGGAGATTTCCTGAAAGCCTATCCTAGGTGTGTAAAACAGATATTGAGGGAACAGACCATTTTGTTGTTACTTTGAAAAGAATCAGAATTTTTAGGGAAGTGCCTGTACCTTTGCAAACCACAGAAATGAAAGCTTATTACTGAAAATAAATTCCATTATTCCAAAAAGAATTTTTTCCCCACTCACTTCTGCCTTTCTCTTTAAAAAATGTTAATAATGGCATAATCTCATTTTTAGACACAGAGCATTTTGTACTATAACACTACCCTGAAGAAATTATTATTTGTCATACATATTCAGCTTAATCTTAGCCTAAGTGCTCTAGGCTAAGTGCTCTAAGTGCTCTAGAGATCTGTCGAGACAGAAGAAATCTGAGTAAGAAATCTAAGTAAGACAGCTGGGATAGTGCTCATGACGTTTCCTCAGACCCATGCAGAACAAATTCACTCCCTCTACTGCAAATTTAAAGGTGCAGTGGCTATTGACCAGTCTAGCTGAAATCAAACTATAATTTGCACAAAACTGTTCCTTGAAAAAAAGATTCCTTGACTGTTGAAGATGATTACTTGTCCATTTACTTTGCAGTCTCACACTGCTGCTACACCTGCCCTGTAGATGGGACAAATTCTACAGAAGAGAAGACCCAAGTGGCTGCTTTCATGACAGCACTGCAGGACAGGTAAGCTGCTCTTTGCTGAGACATCTCTCCTTTAAATCTAACACAGAATCAACCATATCGTTCACCCATTACTGGCTGCTCTCCAGACACCACTCCTTGTTACACCCTGAGTTGTTTCAAGTGCTAATATGCAGTCACAATGGGCTTGGAAAATAGTGGTTGAGAACACTGATTCAAGTACTCACAGGCTCTCACAGGTAGCTGAATCACATGTACCCTTCTGCAGTTCTTAGGGCAGAACTCATAAAATGTTTCAAACAGCTTTCTCACAGAAAACTTTTGCATTATTGAAACTATGCTTAAGCCTCACCAAAATACAATTTTCCCCCCCACATCTCCTATTCACCCCTGAACTGCCAGAATTTCTCATATGCATTCACTAATTCCCTGTAACTCTTTCTCTCATCCTTATCTAGAAGAAAATAGCACCTATTTTCTGTGTTTTAGCCTGGAAGTTCACAGGATGGAAACCACTAAGAACACAGTAGTGATACTCTGGAAAGTAGTTCCTGATGCTCAGATTTTCTTCCTGGTCTTTTCCAACACCAGGAGTGCAGTAATCCTGCTAAAGTATATAGTCTACAGCAACCAAAAAATAATATTTGGTATTTAAATGTTAAGATGCCAAATTTGTATACAATCTGGTTTTGAAAAAGGCTTTTAATGTCAGTAGTATGGAGCAGTGTGGGGCTTTGATTCTCATCACCAAACTTTGAGTGCCTCAGAGAAGGCAATTCCTCAGCAAACATCAACAGCAAGAGGCTATGAATGTTCAACTGAAATTAAAATGTACACTTAATTCACCCCATTCAGCAAGTGCTTCCTTCCTTCTGGAAACCTAAGCTCCAAAAGAATGTGACTCTTCAGATAGTTCTGGTCTCAGTAAAAATGCTAATTTTCTTGGACTCAATTCCAATGTTTGTAATAGGATACAAACCTTCAAATGAAGTGGTTAGGATTCTTACAGTTATGGCTCTTTAAAAAGATCAGTGGCTTAATGCAAAAAAAAAAAAAAAAAAGTAATTCTGCATTCAGTGTCATCACAGGAATACAGGAAAATTAATGTGGTATGTCTCTAAGCTAGAATTCTAACATGAAACAACTAATGAATTCATTATACACAGTGAATAGTTATCAAGCAGAAAATTACATATGATATGAAATTGGACTACCAACTGCTGTAATGCAGAACAAATACTCTTTTATATGACTCATGTGGCACATAAAATATCCTGTGGATCTATATTCCTAATTTAGTTAATTGAAAGATGATCACACGAGAATTGCTTTCTTTCACCAAACCATCAGTTCAGAGATCAGCTAAGTCACTCCAAGAGTAATAATAACCTTGCCCATCAGAGCATACTCCAAAATTGCTAATGTTCATAGGGGATGAGGAAAGAACCCACTCTTAAATTCCATTTCTGTACTTTTCTCTATAAAAAATCATCTTCTTTGTGCTTAATTTCTCAAGTAAAAATTTAGACATGAAGGTAGTAAAAACTACTTGAGGAGTTTTAGTAACACACCAAAGACAACACAACCCTTGAACTATGCAGTCCAGAAGAACAGACCTGGACTAATAAATCTGTAAACACCAAGGGGATCAGAACACTGTGGTCCCAGCCCTTCCACCACCACAACAAAGACTTCTCTCCTGGAACTGTGGGGTTCCTCTGATGTGCTCTCAAATAACTTCCTAAAAAGACCCAAAGTCAAGTACAATTTTAGTTCAAACAAGAAAAAAGTTTTCATTGTTGCCATCAATATTAAAGCTGTTGAAGGCTTAACACATCTGTTATTGAGCAGCTGCAGAAACAGGTGCAAGTTTGCATATTCAGAACTTCCCTCAGATGTCCCAAGCAGGCACTCACATTATCATTGTCAGTGCTGAATTCATAAAGTGCCATACCATACCCAATCCTTTTTGCTACAGAGAAAGAGCAATTCATGCAAAAATTTGTCTTCTGAATTTGAAGGGGATTGATTCTAGCTCCCCCATTCCCTAAATGTTTTTTTGGTAGGAGCTGGGAACACGAGCACTTTGCTGATCTTGATGTCCTGAGGTTACAGCAGTTTATATGAGAGTTAATAATTTTTATATCAACATGACTAGAAAGAAAGATTTTGTCTTTTCTCCCCCTGCTCTGTTCTTTCTTCTATCTATTTCTAAATCTGAATTATGTGGCAAATTTTTATGAGATACGGCTAAACTGATTTTTGAGTTGAACCACAACTGAATGCAGATACCATTTTTCTACAAACACCAGTTAAAACCCAAACAACTTTCCTCATTTGAACACAAGTGACCACTCTGCTTTGGAAAATTAATATTAAGAGATGAAGCGTGTCTCTGATCAAGTTGACACGGGTGAACACCTCAGAAACCAGGAACAGTGATTACAGGACTTTTGAGAAAAAGAAAACTAGCATCGTATTTTAAGAAGCAGCTGGCTATTACAGCTTCTGCCCAGACAGTCACCAAAGCTTCACAAGGAAGGATGAAGGAGCTTGGCTGCATCACTATTGAAATGGTGAGTCTGACCAAATTTGCAGTTTGTTGGGCATTCTCTTAGCTTAAATACCACTTTAAACTTGACCCTTGCTCTCACCCACAGGTCAGTACAACTGCCTCTGATACCATTCACCCAGTCAGGTGGGGAACTGGTTGGAACTAAATCAGGTTTTTTAGGACTGATCTTATTTAGCCTGAATCAGTTACAGAATTGGCCACGTGCAGAGTGGCACTGACACGAGGTAGGACATGATGCCTGTGAGTTAAGATGGAAGGCTTGGCCAAAAGAAGTGATCTTTCAGTTCAATGCTAAGCAGATGGAGAGGGAGGTTTGAAATTCAGGTCTTGGCACTCAAGTTCTGCTGGGAAGCATTCAGCTCACTTGCAAACAGGAGCATCTAAGGGCTGTGATCACGCACATTTTCTTCCAGTGATGGTAAAGGGATGATACTGACAATTGTATTTAAATGTGTTTTTCTTCTCTAGGAATAAGCCTGCATCTTTCTTTAGATGACTGCCCTTCCCACAAGCAATTTAAGTTTTCTTGTCTCACATTAATAAAAAGAATTACATACACTTTTTGCATGTAAAAAGCTGACTTAAAAATGCAGAAAGGTTCAACATTCCCTCCCCAAATCCTTTGGAGACTGAGTCAGTTACATGACTTCAAAAAGGCAAATATGGCACAAAAGAATGGAAATTAAGTTAAAAAAATCAATTTTATAAATATTCTTCCTCTGTACAATTTTTCACAGCCCCACCCCTCCCACCCATTTTTATTCACATTTAGTTTTGTTTAATTCCCACCCAGATTTATTTTTAAATCATAAAATATATATTTTAAATCTGTTCATATTTTAAAATATTTACAGGAAAAGTTCCTTCTGTTGAGGTCATGAAGAGTCTGTACAAGGAGAGGGTGGAGGGGGGTAGAGGTGAAAATAGCTTCGTTCCGTGGCAGGAGACGGAGGGCAACTTTCTTCTGCCGACATGTACTGACTGCGAGGTGTGGGTGGAGGGGGATAAGGGTCTGAGTCTGAATTTAAATCTATATAGTATTTGTTGGCCTTCCATCGACTCGTGGTATAGTCACTGTCACAGACATCTGTGCTGCATGGGGTTGTGGGTGGAGCTATCCCTCGGATGAGGTACGGCCTGCACGAGAACAAGAAAAAAGAAAAAGCACGGGCATTAGTTGCAATCTGGGGAAAAAAGAAAGACAAAAGAGATTGAACAGCTCTGTGTGGTCAGTCAAGGTGCCTGCTCATTAATACTACATGAGCCTTAATGCAGGCTCTCAGAGAAATCCAACATGAAGTACCTGAACTGTGTTACATTTGAATGGTGCAACTGTCCTTAGCCAGCAGCACATTCTTCCAGCCTCTAACGTACCAGAGGAGACCACTATGACCATTTAGCCCAGTCACTAACAAATAGGTTGACTCACCAAATAGTTTTAAGATAAGCTTAAGGAAATTAACAGGAAACACCAACCTCCCCCATACAGGAGGCTCAGGGACTGTTACATAGCAATATAATGTACATAATTGGAATGGCCATTTATTAAGAGAGTAAAAAAATTTTTAAAATGAAGTCTGAGCAAGATCCAAAACTAAAGGCAGATAAATAGAAGATTTAGCAAACCTTTTTATCTGAACTGTACCTGTAAGATCTTGTGTTTGAAGGAATGTTCGAGGAGTAAAACATCTCTGCATTGTATAAGGAGCGATCGGTAGCTGGGGAAGGAGGTGGGTTCAAAATCTAGAAACAACAGGAAAAAGAAGTGTGAAATTTTGGATTAATTATCCAACTTTACTTAGTTTGAAAACAGTATTTATACCTTCACCCTGCCATTCATCCTTATTCTAGCTTCCTCCCCCAGCTGCTAGGATGTGTTAATGGGTTTTTAAAGATCATAGATGTTCATTCCAAAACTTTACTTCGGATTTAGGTACTGTGCAGGCCTTAAAAGTTCTCACTACAGGGACTTTTCTTCCTTGCTACATCTGTTATCATGCTGGAAGGCTGGAATAAAGCTGGAAATGAGGCCCAGTTTGGCTGAATCTGAGTGCACTTCCTTGGACATAAGGACCAATATCATCCTCAGCAGATGTTAATGGGAAATAAAGTATGTTCCAGTCCCAGACCCTAAACAAGTCCCCAGTCAATAGTAGGGTCAGGAAGCCTAATACAACCCCATCCTTCCCTGAATGCTTCATTTCACTCTTGTTCTGTAAACATACCATTTTGGCACAGTTCACAATGCAAAAAGCCTATGAGCTAAAAAAAATTTATAGCCTGCCTATGTGTGCATATAGACAGCATACACACACAGCTCAGCTATGAGTGCTTACACATGGTTCCTAGTAGCCTTCATGTCACTGTTGGGGCAGGCACAACACACACATCACCTTGGACAAGAGCCAAAAAGTGTTTGTTCAAGAAAGCAGCTTCCTTTTATACACGGTTGTATGTTGTCATTTGTGTTACATATTCATTGGCTATTATTAACTACCATATGCTACCACTGGTTACCTATAGCACAAGCATTCAAGCATTCAGAAAAATAACAGGTGCAGATATGTTGCTGGTTTTCTCCTTCTAAATTTCTTGCTTCTGTTGATACTGCATTTTCAGGGGTAAAAACTGTTTTTCTTCTCGTGGGCTTTTCTCACAGTCCTTCTCTAGGCAAAGTAACAGGCCTGAGCCATAATTTTACAAAGGCAATAAGGCCTTCATTTTACAGAGCTTTACCTAAATGCCACACCTTCACACAAGGAAAAAAGTTTAGCATGCTTCAAAATTATTTAGGATTCTTCCCCTAGCAGGAAGCTGAACCTCTGACACAACCAGCAGGACATTGGCCTAAACCCAAGAAGAGCATTTTATCTCTTCCAGCATGGAAAATTACACCACTGCTGTTGACTGAGCCTTGCTACTGATGTAAGCATCTTGTACACTGCCTACCCTGGGCATTCAGCCAACTCATGGCCTGCCCCATTGACCATCCTTCCTCTGCCTCTGCTCTTCTCCCACAAAAACACTCTAAAATCAGTGGAGTGGAGATCATTGTTTGGCTCTTCATTGTGAAGCGTCCAGCAAAGTGATTCCTGGCCACTGAGCTGAGCTTACTGTTACTAATGCTGACATGCCCTGCACCCAAATTCATGTGAAGGGAGACAAGCTTGAATACCCCCCTTTTGCCAGCTGTAGGGAATGATGACTAACTACCCCAAGAGGATCTTCCAGAAATCTTCCTTGGAGGAGCACTACATGCTACTTGTGGATTCACTCCTACTGATGCCCTGAGCTGCATCAATATCACTTCATGTTGAGATTAAATACAGCAAACAGTGTCTGTGGATGCCTGTGGCCAGGTTCTCAGGTATATAAATTGGCATAACTCCATTGACACTGATTCTTTCCCAATCTCTATTCACTGGAGCATCTCTCAGTACCACAAAGATGTGTTAAACCAAAAAACCAAAAAAGCCAAGACAACTAAGATGCTCAGATCTGTCCTTTTGATTATTAACATAAAGCTGGGTAATTAGCTGCCAGGCAGAACTCACCAAAACATTTGGATTAAGCAGCAACTTTAATGTAACAAAGCCCTTGCAATACCTTCCTTTTAAGAACCCAGCATGCCTTTCATGAAGGAAATGCTGGTATCATCCCTACAGGCCCTGGCTGACATAACGAAGTGTGGAAAAAAGAATTCCCAGCAACAGTCAGATTAACTTAATCCAGAAGTCAAATGGAAGAGTTGATCTTTTGGCCGACACAGATCCCATAGAATCACACAGGCAGATCAGCTCTTGGGCTTCTTTTCTCTTTCAAGCTTTATTTAAGTAAGTGTTTTTTCTGTTCATCCTTTTTAGTGTGGTACTGACACATCAATCAGGTCTAGCATGAAATTGTTCAGCACATTACAGAGGCACTGGTGAAGCATGAGACAAGCTAAATTAGGAGGGCTGCTGAGTTCCAAACATCTGCTTCTTGATGGCTTCACAAAGAAGGCAATGCAAGAAGTAAGTACCCAATTTTACCTTACCAACAGATAAGCTCACAAGCCTCTCTCTTCCATTTCTGCCCTTCTTAAATGGAGAAAAAGCACCTTTGTAACTGGCCAAAATAGTATCAATCAAAATGCCCACATAGAGCGTAACAGCTTACATGTAAACACAAATGCATGTATACCCACACAGCATGAGGGCTCCTGATTCAATACTATCCAAAAATCCCCTCCATAGCTGGCAGATCAACTCTGGCAGCTTGTAGTGTGTGCCTAAGAGCCAGTGGATGTACTGCTCAGAAGCATGATGGAAAAAAACTCTGTACTCAGTCATGACAAAATAAGCTGGCAAACAGGGACCTTTGTATGTCTCTCCTACATATTCAGAGAAGACTCTTCCAATTCAGAATATTCATCTTGGAATTTGGAAAACTGTAACATCGAGACCAGAATTCTGTCCCTTCCAACACTTAAAAGTCAGAAATGGAGCTAAATTATAGCTGAAAAAATGCAAACAAAGCAACCTCTGCCTCACCCTGCTGTACCAGTGTTTTCCCCTGGTGCAAACACTTGGTTTTCTGAATCAACAATGACACTTTATCTAAACAGCAAGTCAAGCTTATTTCATACACATTTGCATTCCAGTCCTGTTTCATCTTGTTTGCCTTATTATTCCATGTGTGCCTGCAGCATTAGGCAGGGCAAAATGTCACTGGGCCACGGCCATCAGGGTTTACAAAGAACAAAGGAGGTGGCATCTCCAAGGAAAGAACAGAAGCATGCAGGAACAAACCAGCTGAGTATCACTCTGGTAACAAAACATTTTGGACATCATAGAGCACTGTATAATCCTGATGAAGTACAACAAAGCCCCTTTGTGAAGTTTAATGAGTGTCAAAATGGGCCTGCATATCATAAACAGTAACACCCAAGAGCTGTTAACAATTAACATCTACCTATTAAGCACTAAGTTTCACCTTTCTTCAGAAGCAGGAGATAACTAACTCAGTGGTGTATTTTCAAGACATACCTGTGGATAGAAAGTGGCTTTAGTGCTGGATGAGCTACTCGAAGATGCTCCAGTAACATGGTTTCTGTCATACAAAGGGGCACCACTGCTTCCTCCCATGAGACTCATGGAGCTAATCATGGACTTTCCACACGAGATGCCTGAATTGAAACAGAGAGGAAAACAAGGTTAGATAAACCACAATGTTATTTATCAACGCCAAACAGAAACCAAATCCGAGCTTTGCAAACCCATGCAACGATAATGGTTGTCACACTTTGGGAAGAGTGCTTTATGTAAAAACTTCAGGATTACAAGGAACAACACTTTTTATAAAGAAAACATCTCACTGCAGCGCTGAACTCCTCACAACTGCTGAGAAAGGAATCTTCAGAACAGTTGATCCAAACTGTTCACCCAAATTAACTAAGAAATTTTCCAATTAAATAAATTCAGGTATTTGCAAAAAAAACCATTATATAATGCCCAAGAAAAACAAGCTAGAGACCTCCAAAGTTACACTTTCCATCCCAAGAAATTCAATTGCAAGTACATAACTAACTGCAAAACCCAATAATTTTTATTGAAAATAATCACAGCTAAAATTGAAAATCAGCAGAAACAAAAGGAAGGAAACCCAAGTTAGAGGAAAATGGAAGACATCATTCTCCAATCTGTTATACTACACTATACTCTTAACTCAGACAATTCATTTTCAGCTTCTTCCTGTAACACTATTCAATGCTCATGTAAGAGTTAAGTCTGGGAAGTTTTCATAACTTTTTTTCAAATGACAGAAATATTTATTGCACGCAGAGCAAGTATTTGTAATCATTATTCATGATTATATATCCTTCTTGGAAATGCCACTGTATTAGAAACCTGTGCCTTTTCTTTAGAATTAGCATAAATAGTAATATTTTCAGCTGTTGTAACTTACCACAACAACATGGATTTAAAAAAACTAACAAATATGGATGAGAATCAGAATGACAGCTTGGTTTAGCACCTACAGAAGTAGAGATGAAAACCACCGATACTTGCTTTAATTAAAAAAGCTTTAGTGTGAAGCCCAATTTAAAATACCCCTGTGAAGATTTCACCTGCAATTATTTCATCCTCTAATTTTATTTTGTACCACAAAAACCTCTTGATAACTATAGTCATATAACTTAAGCAGGAATAACTGACCATAGCCATTAAAGTGCAAGAAAAGCTAAAAGATTTTACATATCTGATTCAAATGGCAGATCTATTCCAAAACCACTGAGCAGATCTTCAACATCTAATTTCTGCTCTTTGAAAACTCCACATCCAGAACCCTTAATAATGTGTAAAACTCGAAATCCAGACATTGTTAATGGTACTGATTAGATGCAAGGTCGGTCCTTACCACCCTTACCAGTAAAAGTGCCATGTTGAGAACTTCCTGGAGCAATAAAATTCAGAGGGACATGAGGGGTACCACTGACGTACTCATGTGGGAAAGGACTGTTGGGCCCGGCGTAGCGCTGGCACACCACGCGCTGGCAAACAAAGTACATTCCTCCCATGACAAACAGGGACAGTATTATCCCAATGACAGGACCAATGGCACTGCTGTGGGGCTGGGACTCATCTGAGGATGGCTTTGATTTTTCTGGAAAGAAAGAAGAAGGAAATTAAACGTGGTCATTAACCACGGAGCAGTGAATATGCTGCTGTCCTGGAGCTCATGCAGCCAATCAGTCAGCACACAGTCATTCACACAGAGCCTTTAAAAGCATCTGCATCACACTCAGGCATCTGGAACTCCAGATATTCTGATTGAACACACAAGACTTCATGCTTCTTCTTCCCCTCCATAAAGCAGTACTAGCAATTTATCTTATAAGGGTATTACTTATCATCTTGATAGAGCAACAGTCGAGAAAGTTTCCTTTTCTTCCTTGACCTCCAAAGTCTATGGGTCAAAGATAGAGTATACTTATAAATATCAAGTCCTTAATCAGAGAGCAATCTGCTCTCCCAAAAGCCATTTGGGCTAGCAATACAACAAAAAATCAAGAAAATTTACCAGTAGGGAAACTACCATATATACCAAGCAGTGGTTATCTTCCTAGCTAATACAGGTCTTAAAACAGAACACTCTTCCTAAAATATGACTTGCTTTCAAAGAAACCCCACCCTACAAATTGGAAGGAAAACACAATCCAAAATATCTCAAATACTTTCTACTCATTATTTTTCACCCTATGTAGCTGAATGTTAAATAAGAAAAAGTGCTGCAGGTATTTGAGAAGAGCTATGCCTCATATGTCACCCCAATTATGGGTAACATGTTCAAAATTCTTGCCAGATAAACCTGACACCTCTCTGTTTTTCACATATGCAATGTTCTTCAGGAAAAGCAATTTTTGCCATGTGATTCATATGCTTATAATTTTATTCTTTAACATACACAAACAGATAGTCAAAAAGTGAAAAAATCAAAATAAACTTGTCCAAATTTTACATGCTCAGTTCCAACTGTAGACCCCTTCCCCCTTAATGAAGTTGTAAGAAGTGAAAGGTTCATAAAAAGTTCAGGCTTTTATTTAATAAAATTTTTCTCTAGTGGTTCTGGTTTCCACTTCAGTGGAAGGGAATGAAAAACAACTGAAATTTGAGAAGGAAGATAAAGGAAATACAAAGATCTAGTAATAATCTCTTAACAGCTCAGGATCAAGAACTCATTTCTGTCTTAAAGTCTTTATGTTTTTCTCACACTTATTAGTGCATGACAACTTTTATGTCAGCTAAGGTCTTAACTTTCAAACAGTCAGATTAGTTCAGCTATGATACCAGAAAAAAAGCAAAATTAAAACGTCCCCAAATCAGCTATTTTAAAACACACAATTCTCATTTTGGTTAAACCTAGCTTCTTCTGTATGCAAGATCCTTATCTAGAAGGTAGCAATCATTTTTATTCCCTACTTGAGTTTTTTCCCTCAGTCAAGTGGGAAACCACAGAATGCTCTGTTCCACAAAGAGGTCCAGAGCAGACAATCTTATGTCTACATAAAGACACATTTAAATCAGTTAAGACCTAATTGCAGGACTGGACCCAAAGTGCAAACAGGAAACAGCTGCATTAACTTGGCAGCAGGAAAGCTTGCCAAGTGCACACAGAAACTGGAAAAAAAAAAAGAGGAAGAAGTGGACTTATATTATGCAGGGAATTGGGGGAACTGGATGAAAGCTGAATAGATAAATGGAAGATGTGGGCGAAGCACGCTCAGTCTGAAATTTCCAACAGTTTCTGTCTTCACACTTTTAGCCTTTTTTTCTATTCACAACTAGGGCTCCTTTCACCATTCTTACTCATGAATATACTTTTCCTTGCAGTATCCACCATGAAGATGGAAGGAAGAAACAAGGTTACATTGAACCAAATCTGGTGAACCCTCCTCTCATCCCAGCAGCAGCACAGCTTCTGAAAACTGGCACTTCAAAATATGACAAGATCTTAAAAACTTAAGATATTAAAAACTTCACAACCCACTAAGGTTGGTCCTATAGGCAAAGTAAGCACAGCATTTCTCTACACAAACCCAATGCAAGGTATTTGCTGAGAATGAGCTCAGACAGACCAGCACATCTATTTGATTTTATTCTAAATGCTATTTTCCAACTATTTTGTTAAACCACTTGTGTGATTCTAAATGCTCCCTCTATCCACCCCATTGCCTAGTCTTTTCATGCTCTAGTCTTCCCAACGGTGCAAAACAACAGAAATTGCAAGAAGAGCAAAAGTAAGTGAATTTTTGCTGCCCACTTTGGACTGCGAAGTAACAGACTCTCTAAGGACTAACACAACAGCAGCCACCAGTATGTCTGTAACTTGCACATACTTACTGCCATGAGAATTCAAGGTTACATTTTTCCCATAAAAATCAACATCTCTCCATATATTCTTTTCACACCTGCACTTTAAGAGACTGGCTTGGGGTCTCTTGTGGACACTTGCTTGTTGCATGTTAGCTCCTTCACACAAACAGCCTCCAGTTTGGCTCTGTTCTGCAGTGGATAGGACTGCACAATTTTAAAAGCCACTCGAGGCTTAGCGGCAGCTCTGCAAGTTCCCAAGCACAGTAAAATCAGGTTTCCCTAAGTTCTGAAGGCCCTTCTGAAGTATTCTTCCCTGAAAGAATATTGCTCTGCAAAGACCAGGGCTCTGCACAGGGCTGTGGAACATGCCTGAACACAGCACCTGAATCTCAAGAAAAGACATCTCACCACACATAAGCTCGTCGGAACCGTCAATGCAATCTGGAAAGGAGTCACACTGCTGCTTCAGGAGGATGCACTGGCCACTCGCACACCGGAACTGGTTGGGCAGGCAAATTGCTGCACAGAAGGAAAGGAAAGATCAAGTACTGACAGCATGGGAGCATCTGAGCCTCGTAAGAAAACTGAAATAAGTGAGTTTCATGTTATGCCTGCTTAACACCTGCTTTGTTGCTGTGGGTAAATTGCAAGCCTGCACGTCTCTGGTTTTTCCTCCTTGTTGTTATACATCCTACTTAGTGGGGCTAAAATAGAATTCTGGTCCCAGTTAACTGCCAATCCTTTGTCAAATCACTCCTGCTGGGGCAAAACTGAGATCAAATCAGGAAGAATCTCTTACAATAACTAACAAAGTGTAGCTGATCACCTGACATGTTAACAAAATGTAGTAATGTGGCATATTATAAAAACTTATGTACTTCATACCTATATTATGTATACAAAATAGATATATTATGTATAATATATCCTTGCTAAGTAACTGATAGATTTCTTATCTATATTCAGGAACTTCTGTCCCAACAAAAAGGACTTGTATCTATACATTTCAAGAACGATTAGAATACCAAATGGATGCTTGTGTTAGAACCATGAGTTCAGGAAAACTGATCTTACTATCACAATCTGCTTCATCAGATTTATCTTGACAGTCGATTTCTCCATTACACCTCAAGTGTGCATCAATGCACTGTCCCTTCTCACACTGGAACTGGGATGCAGAGCATATAGGGCAACTATCTTCATCACTCTGGTCATCACACTCAGGAAACCCATCACACCGCCACGCCATTGGGATACAGTCAATCTCTCCAGTTGCACAGGTAAACTGGTCTGGGGAACAAGTTGGAGGTTCTGGAGAAAGAGAAAACGGATCAGATTTGTATACTCAATTTTATCCCTTTCAACATAGTAAAAGTATGAGAGTGTTTTTCAAGAAAAGCACACCTATTCCTCCCCTGGAGCTCTTCTGTGGCTATGCTAAGATTACAGCAAAAAGGAAAACATGATTTTGCATAGGGAATGAAATTTTACCAACTTTGTAACAAAAACTGAATGCATGCTAATTGAAGAAGTTTGCTTTTGCAGTCAAGCACCGAACTAAGGACAGGAGCTACAAATACCCTACAAATACTTGCTTTGTCTCTAACAGCCACCTTTTGGAAGACACTGTCAATATACATAAATTCACAAGAATACTCAATTTCTGATTGCAAACCACATTCTAAACAATTCTAATCCCTGCAATTATATTAGCCTAGACCAATTCTTCATTAAAAAAACCTGACACATTGGGTTAATTGGCAATCAAAACAGCTAAGACATAAAAAATGTAACTTCTACAGTATCTGTTTCATTATCTTTCCCGTGGTTTTTCCACAGACAAATTTCTGAGTTAAATATGAACTGAAAAATATGAATGGAGGGGAAAAAAAGTCTGTATAGGACTGGTAAACATTAAGCTAGCTAAGTCCTCTTGCTGGAAAGTCTCAGGGCTGCAGGTCAGTGAAGGTTCAGAGAGCAGTCTAAGGAGCGCTGCAGACCTGCCCTAATCTTATATTCTCTCACTACAGAGACAGAACACTTTAACTTGTGCACAGCTATTTTTATGTTTGTTGGACCTAAAAAAGCTGGGACTTCCTTCAAGTCTGACTTTTCATGGATGCCAAGATTCTGGTATCACTCCTTTTCACATCCCTATGTTGTTCAAGCTGCAGTGACACACTGATAGCATTAGGAAGCAGCTACAACCCCACAGAGAGATGCAACAATTATGCTGTTATAAAGCATTCATGGTTGCTTTCTTCAGAGTGTCAGACACAAACACAATCCAGATGAAGAATATGTTACAAAAAATGCTCAAAATTCTTACATACAGCAAGTTTGCACACAATTTTCCACCATTGTTATCAATGACAGAAACAATGTTCAAGTCCATTCAGCTGCTATCAGCAGCAATTAGTTAGGGTCAAAATGAGGGGGCCATCTCAAAACACCCCTGCAGCAATCACGTACATTTCCACTCATTTGAAAAGTTGCTGGGTCAATACCCTGTGACATAATTAAGTCATTTAGCAGAGGCAGTCACTCGTCCCCACAGCTGCTGCTGCCCAGTAATGCTGTGAGTAGATGCTTTACCACTTGGATTAACCGAGTACTGCATCACACCCTGCCTACAACAGTAGGATCAAGCTAGAGGTGTGCTCTGGCACTGGATGGTAACAGTCCTCTGGAAACCCAGTGGGCTTTTGTTAAGATTCAGGCTCAGGAATGGACTTCATGAAGAACCCAGCATAAGGAAAGTTTCTTAGCTGTAACCAATGGTGAGACTTTTGCATAAGTATCTTTTTCTCCTGAGGGTGGTGTTAAAAATGGTGTAGAATCATGCAATTACACGCAAACAGTTTCTAGACTGCTGTTGTCCTCTCCTCATTAGGGAGAAAAGATCAAGAATGAGACAAAAGTATAATCAAGAGCTTGAAAAACAAAATGCAAATAAATATTAAAACATGCTTGGGTTTTGAGAAAATTATGATTTCAAGTTCCTCCTTTATGATTATTTGGAGGAACAATATGAGAATTACAAATGTAGCCAGTGACCTGACAGCTGTAGGTAAGATAAAGATGCCAGACACATGCATTAAGATAATTCTTGAATTAAATTTTGATACAAGTGTGCTGTTTGGATAATTCAACAGATGGATCACTACTTCTGCATTTAAAAGCACATTTAATGTTGCACTATGGTTGCACTTGGCAAGCACAAGCTTGCATTAAATAACTTGACAAAAGCATTCGTAAGGATGCCCAGAACATGGACAAACGTTCTCCAGCCAACTAAGCTATTTTGAAACACTGGGTAGTGGCTGTTACTAGGGCAGACAAGATAGGTTAAAAAGTTGTTGCAGGCTTAGTGAAAGATTAGAATAAAACAAAAAAAAAAAGACACTGAAATGGAGGCCCCAGAATTTTTAGATTTATAGCTGAAGATCCAAAGGCGTGGAATGTGAGGCTCTCTCTCTGTCCACGTTGTGCAACAACACAACAGCAAGAAGTATAATTAGATTGATCCACCCTGCCCTCCCCATGAAACCACCACTACTCTAAAGCCACATAACGTGTTGTGGTCATGGGAAAGAAAACAGTTTATCATGGAAATGACTGTCCCATGGGAGTTCAGAGTTCAGCCAGAAAATTAAATCCACAGCAAAACAAATACATGAAAAGAAGTCAAGAGGACCAACAGAGCCAAATGACTTAAGATATAATGCCTCCCAAAAAGAAACAATGTTTTGTTTTGAATCCCATCCGCAAGTGTAACATTAACAGTTTTCAAAAATCCTGGGATAGTGAAAGGGAAAGCTAAAGGAAAAGTCTCTCATGTGGAAAGAGGAGAGCTACCTTAAAAGGAGCAATGGAGCCTATATTAGGTAAGTAGCCAGTACAGTGTTTCACATTGTAAGGCCAAATTAATTTCAAAAACTAGAGTGTCATACTGTGGGAATCACATGCACAATTTCTGCTGTTAGGTCATCACAGGTTGACACAACACCACCTTATAAACACTTGTTTAAAGCATAAACCTGTCACATCATACAATCATAAAAATCTCAGCAGAAGATGCAAGAATTTTAAGGTCAAAGAAAAATATTCTGCTCAGAATGAGGTGTCACATGTGCCCAAAACCTCAAGCAAAAAACAGGTGGTAGAACTACCAAAGATTAATTTAATGCATGATGCAGCACATCATGCACAGAAAAACTGTGTGTAAATCCACATTTTGGATTGGAATGCAACCGCAGCCACCATGTTTTTGTTACAAATTGATTAGCAGTACTGTTAAACATAACTCACCTCCACACGTTAAGAGATTCTGTAGAAGCACAAGGTGCTCAGGGCATGAACATCTTGGAGTCCCATCCCCTTTGGCAATGCAGATGTGTGAACACCCACCATTGTCACGGGAGCATGGATGCACAGCTGATGAAACACAAAGAACATTATGTAGCATTAAAGAAATTATAACTATTCCATACAGCAAAATCAAAAAGTGCTCACAGAACACTTCTATCTGAGTAACCAAGAGTTCCCTACAAATTATTAGGAAGATAGATGCAAGATTTTTCAGTTCAATGCTTGAAAGCTGATTTATTACTTCGTAAGGATGAAATTTGTCACAGTAATACAACAACCTGATTGAATTGAAGATGTCCCTGCCCATTGCAGGGGGTTGGGAGTGGATGACCTTTAAAAGGTCATTCTATGATTCTATCATATTGAGACTTTTAAAGGACTTCTAAAAAGAATTTGGGAGCTGAGGTGAAGGGAAATGAAAAGGCAGATTTGAGAAGGCTGCATTTACATCATACCTAGACATCCCACCTGCATTTCTAGGGAAGGTATCAAGAACGAATACATGTCACTGCAGAATGCCAACCTGCAAAACCCTCAGGATTTCTCCCTTAAGGAGCTCTTAATATCTAGTGCCTCAACTTCCCTTTTCCTCACAAAACTGCAATACAGGCACATATATTTTTGGGGTTTTTCTAAAGGTAGGAAGCTACATGTTTGGGTTCCCAGTGACCCGGAAGCACTGAGAAGTCCTAACAGAACGAATTTTAATAAACATTAGGTGGATAAGAAATGGGCACAGAGAAGGGAGGTCACTGTCTGATGACCCCAGCCCAACAGAGTCAGAAGAGACCCAGTCTCTTGCCTGCTTATTCAGGCTGACAGCTGAGCATCTGCTGCAGCAATCTGTGGGGCTACAGCCTGTGCTATTTGTGATGCTGCTGAAAGTGCATTCTTTACTACTGCTAAGGAACAAGAATTTCCATGGGGAAGAAATGGTATAGGTATCTTAATTTCTCTGCCAAAGTTGTTTTCCATCTGTTCAGGCTTCTCAGCAACCTGCTTTCTACCTTTAACAAATTTATTAGTTTAATACAGTGTTTGAAGCATGACTTGTTTGCACAAGTGCATGCACATATACCTGCATGTGCATATGTATATTTCCTCCCCTGCTGTAACAGAAATCACCTAAGCGGAAAAATTTTCAGCTGCAAAAGAAGATTCCTTTCAGTGTGAGTTAAAGGAACAGTGCTCTTGCCATTAAAAAAACCCCAAACAAAACAAAAAATCCCCATTTTAAATAAACACATGAGGTAAGAGAAAACCTTTTTTTAAACACTGTTGAGAATTAAAGACAAATCTTTTTGCTGCATTCAGTATTACCTTTGAAATATGCCAAAATATATGAGAAATAGCACAGAAGAAGAAAAGTTGGGTATTGTGAAAGAAGAAAAGAACCTCTGGGTCATGATTAGCACATAGAATCTACTACAATTTAAATGCTTATGCCACCTTATTTTTAATATCTTACCCACATATGCAAGCTCAAAAATACTTTCAGTCATCACAGACACCATTAATGTACGTGACACAGTTTGTTTGTATGTTTGTTGTGAAGGGTAATAATTTCTTGTGAAAATTAAAGCACTATTCACCAATGTACCCTCCCTATATAAGACAACCCATCACAGGCAACGAAGAGACCTCCGTTTCCCACAATTTCTTTGTGATTTTGTATTCTTTTTTATAATCCCGTTTAGCAGGAGGAGCTGTAGGTTGTCACTTTGAGGACTGACTACTGTTAGAGGTTTCTGCACTCTCCACCAAATCACAATAATTTGGACCACTAGTCCAGAAAGAATATCCTGCATGCATGATTCCCTTCAGATGTGAAAACCTAAAATGTTCCACCTCTGTCGGGAGAGAAATTCTACATCCACAGTACAACTCATTGTAGGAGCTTCATCCCTATTTTGCCTCCCTCACTGCAGGCTTTTACATCATTCACTGTGCCGAGTCAAACCAGTCAGTCCTCCACTCTCTCTCTCTCTCCTCCCCTTGTCTTCCTTTCATGTACTCCAGTTCTGTTCCTCCCCCTGGCCTGATGGCTAGCCCATTCCTGCTCCCCCTGGGTGGGTACCTCCCTGCCACACTTTCCCGAACCCGCCCTGATCCCCAGAACCTTCTCCCTTACCCGACCCACCATTGGTCCCTGTCCCTTAGTTCCAACCCTGCCTTGTTCCTGTTAGCCCTTGTACCCTGATCCCTCCTATGTACCACCCTCTGGCCCTCATCCCATTGAACCCCACTACTCCCCACCCCATATATTTAAACCCCTGCACACCCTGCTCTGAGGGGATTCATCATCATCATCACCTGCCTTCATCTCTTTCCCCTTCCACAAGCCTGACTGCAATAAACATCACCGTGAAAACTCACATGAAGGCTTTTCCCTGCTCTTTCCCACCAACACAGATAAGAAGCTATCCGGTGTGCATGTGTTATGTGTGTGTGCGTGTGTGATGTGTGTGTGTGATTGTGTGTGTGTGATTGTGTGTGTGCATGTGATGTGTGTGTGATGTGTGTGTGTGATTGTGTGTGATTGTGTGTGCGTGTGATGTGTGTGTGATTGTGTGTGTGTGATGTGTGTGTGCGTGTGATGTGTGTGGGATGTGTGTGTGTGCGCATGTATGATTGTGTGTGTGTGTGATGTGTGTGTGCGTGATGTGTGTGATTGTGTGTGTGCGTGTGTGATGTGTGTGTGTGTGAATGTGGCACCTGCCAAGCACCTCATTAAGGAGACGCTTTCAGAAGATTGTGGCGCCTCACCACTGATGCCCCACTTTGTGTCACAACACCAACCGGCCAAGTTGAAAGCATTCCATGGCTTTACTTGAAGTCCATGGGCAACACGTTCAGCTGGATGAGGACTTTGAGATACAATGATCAGGACTAAGACACATCAGATATTGAAATAAACTCACAGAATTCTTCCATATCAAGCTCTTCCACAGCATGAATGCCTGTTAGGTGAGCAATGCGGCCTTGAATTCTAGTCCTTTTGTACCCATTTACTTTCTCCACTCTCTCAATCATCTGCTGCTGACGATCAATCCAATACAAGTGATTCCCCAGCACAGTGAGTCCCATGGGCTGAAGAATGTTGGAGTCCTCCAGGGTCACACGGTTGGCACCTGAGATCAAAAAAACCCAAAAACCAAAGACTAGTTTTACACCAGTTGACTTCCAAGATAAAGAAACATCACAAAGCAACATCCCAGCTAAAACCAAACCAAATGAAACCTTGCAGGCAGTGAGCTACAAGGTCACTGGCTTCATCTGTCTATGTAGATCAAAGCTCTGCTCCAGTAAAGTTCAGTCTCATCTCTGATAAATGCTACCAGGGGCCATGTCCTGAGGGCATGCGGATACAATATGAACCCCAGCTCATCCCTGCACAGCCTGGCTGGTCAGCCAGCCATGCTCAGCCTCACACAGACATCTCTGTTATGTGCAAGTGTGAGCACTCCCAAAAGCTGATACAGGCTCAGCTCCTGGGCCAGAAATTTTACAGTGCACTTGCACATGGAGCAGTACATTTTTTCTGGAATCTATAAGCAAGAGTGAAATACAACCAATTTAATTTCACTGCTGTTACTCAAATAAAACACATTTATCATGCAAAGCAAGAGGCAAGTACCAAACCTTGTCATAGCCTATGTGACAACCACAGATACATGATCAGAAAAGAAATGCTCTTAAAAAAAACCCAGCTTTTTTTATTTAGTAACACACCAGAACACCCAAACTGTAAGTGACTTAATATACTCCTAAACAGGAACACTATCAAATGCTCAGGCTCTCTGCTTTATAAAATGTGTAAAAACCTGCTTTATGCCAACGAGTAAAAATGAGGTCAAGTAAAAATGCATTTATTATCAATTTTCACTTTAATTACTTGCAGTCTTCTACTGTGTACTGCCCTACACTTAGAGGCATTTAATTATTGCTTTTCTTATTCTTTTCTAGGGTGAACAAGGCATTCGAAATTATTCTATTAATTCATTCAATATATTCTGACCCTGTGTATGCCTATGTAACTGGATATATTTGATTTAAAAAATGAAAATTTAAAAAAAATCGTAACTTGGTGCTCCTTCTGCTCTCATTATTAAGTTTGGAACTAAGACCTTATGCCTGCTTGTATTTAAGAAATGTAAGATTTTAGTATCTACACAAAAGGAGATTATAGAATCTACATAATAAAAATGCTATGAGAATTGGATTCAACTAATTTGCTGCATAAATTATCTAGTGCTCAGCCAAGCATGAGAATGTAGCATTAACAGGTTCTATTAGTTTTGCACATGGACCTGTCAGAACAGCTCCAGAGGAGGTCCAGGAAGACGATCAGAGGGCTGGAGCACCTCTCCTATGATAACAGGCTGAGAGAGCTGGGGGTGTTCAGCCTGGAGAAGAGAAGGCTCTGGGGAGAACTTAAAGGAGCCTGTCACGATACTTAAAGAGAGCTCATAAAAAAGAGGGAGGGTGACCTTTTTTCATGGGCAGATAGTCATAGGACAAGTGGGAATGGTTTTAAACTGAAGGAGTTTAAAACCAACTTCTGCCAAACCAAACAAAAATTCCAGAACCATGTAAAGAATACTGTTACATGGGTTTATAGTTCTTTCACCCCTCTCTGAAAGTTAAGCACTGGACATCTGAGGTTATTCCCTGATTTAGCAGGATGCTGTTAATCAGGGTGCAGCACAAACTTCAGGAACCTCCATAACCATGTCATCTCTGTAAGTCTACAACTGAATAAGGGTGTCTAGACCAGTTTAATTGGCATGAAAGATGCTATACTCAATTTTGGTCCCATTTATTCAGCAGCCTCAGTTTATGCTAAAAAGCTTTTCCTAACATATGCCCATTGTAAAGTATTTTGCTCAGAAAATACTATTTAGAGGAAGTAATTCAAATCAACAACACTTTGGTTTTCATTTTCTTCTGAAGTTGTGATGCAAGACTGAAAAGCATTTTAAAATAAAAATATGCTGCTAACTCATTAAAAAAATCAACATCTCAGTGAATCAAATTACAGTGAGCTCAGCTGGATCAAATACAACCATAGTTTTCTGGCTATGGATACATCTCTCTCTAGTTCATAAACATTTTTGTTTAATCCGGTAGCTTCCCCCTGCTTTTATATTACCTATAAGCTTTGATTCTTTGGCTGTAATCCGACATGATTTTTATATAACTTTATCTGGTGCCTCTTCCATTTCTCTTGGATACCACTCCAGCACACCTGCATGATATGAAGCCTTGCCATCTTGTCATTTTACTTTTACATTTTAATTTTACTCATACAATCTGCCTTCAATCCTTAGAGAAATCCGTCTCAGTATCTCTGAGGCATTTTGTGTTGTGTCCCACTGTGTTATCTTCTCAAATGTGGTTTGTTTCATAGGTGAAAGTCTTGTCTTCCCCTTATCTTCTTTTCTCCTGCAATTTTTTTTAGGTTCACTGATGCCTATCCTGGATTGAACATTTTGTGGCTGCTCAGGCAGTTTGACAATAATCCCCTATTCACCTTGGTAACTGATGAAAGACATGGGCTGCTCTACCTTCCCATCTGCAGCTTTGTTGTTTTTATCCCCACTTCAGAAGAGTCTGACCTTGAGTCAGCCTTAGGTGCTCAAAAGCAAACTATTCTTGTAAAAAGATCAACAACTTTCTCCTGATTTACTTCATTGCTTCACTGCAACACAAGGGAAGGATGTGACTACATGGCAAGAAGAGTCACCAAAACAGGAGATTCAACCCTTTATGGCATGTACCAACCACTACAACAGCCCAGCTTCTATTCCCTCACACTTATTCCCTTCTCTCTTTGCTTCCTTTATGGGTTTCATTTCTTGATAAATGCATGATGATGAGAGAACAAGTCATGAGTGGGGGAGGGGCTGCTGAAATCTGCCTTCTAACAGAGGGATGCTCATTTCAGATGTTTTTTCTCCAAATTTGTCTCAAACCAAGACAATTACTAATGTGGGAAAACTGCGATGAGTTGGCATCTCTCCACTGTCTAGCAACAATGCTATTTCAGGTGAGCTGTCTGATCACCCAGATTAGAAAAAAGCATTGCCTTTTCTTCTGTTTGCTTTTTTTCATGCTACCTTGATTTACTAAGCTGTAAGCTCCAGAGAAAGAAAAATTGAAAAGTATGCAAACTTTCCAAATCACTAAGAAAAAAAAGGGGCACAGGGGAGGTGATTTTGGGGTTCCATGACTAACAACACTTTCAGAACATATCAAAAGTCAAATACACTGCTTTGGAGGGTGTCAATCATTACAATCATGTTTATTCTAATTACATCAAAGATGGGAACCCACCAGCAGTTGCTGTCTGTGACTGCCTATACAGAACTGGCAACTGAGGTGGAGATGAAAGTCAGCAGGGTCAGCATCAAAGAGGGAATGATGTCCTGTACATGCTAACACTGTGCTGCAAATGTTTCACTTCATACCACATACCTGACAGGTCACAGCTTTCAATGCGCTTCAGATCTGCATCCACCCAGAAAAGCTTTCCAAGTTTGTTGTCAACCACCAGTGCTACTGGTCGGATCAAGCCAGTTGTAAACAGCACTTCCCTCTCCGTGCCATCCAGGGCTGCACGCTCAATCTTGGGAGCTCTCTCCTGCATGTTGGTGAAGTACATGTACCTGAAAATAGAGACAGCACCACTGAACTGGGAGCTCCAGCAAGAGGCAATTCCCCTTTGCGTGCATGCTCTTGTAACCCACCTTGTAAGTGGGAATGGTTTCACAGGCATGGCTGGGGTGACTGCTCCCAAGCACAAAGATCCAGAACCAAACATCTGCTAACTGACACACTCTGCCTGAAATTAACAGGATTTATCTCCAGGCCATAAAATGCCTCAGCACTGCTGCACCAGCAGCACTGCTCCTGCAGAGTTGGGGGTTGTAAGAGACTAGCACAGACCTTCTGCAACTCTCCCTGGGAAAAGCTATCCCCACTTGCAAATCAAAGTCCAGAAGTTCTTTCTGACAAAAAAAACCATTAACTGCCACCTCCTCTCCTTCTAGGTTACCTTCCTTCTCAGCAAGTAAAATTTCCTACCAAACCTGAGAAAAGATTACAGAAGAACAACTGAGGATGGCATGTTCCTGACACCTTAGTTCCATTAATTCTTTCTATCTGTCTAAGCCAGTTCAGCTGCAAACAAAAGCAGTCTCTGCCCTCCTCATTGCATAGAGAAAAAAGGGTTTGTGCACCACCCGCAAAGAACTGAGAACTCCTTAAAGGAAAAGTCCACGATTTTTTCAGTGGTGAGCAACATGGGCAAACTCTCCAACAGCATGGGCTGCAATTGCTGCACAGCCTTTCCTTATGGCACAAGGAGGGAGGCAGCCCTCAGAACATGGAGCCAAGGGAGAGGTGGAGAGAGTGATTTCTGTAACCATGGCAGAAGATGAAGAATGAAGATCACTCACTCAACTTTCCCAGACAGCCACGGTGTTTAACATGGCGTCTTCCTCATTCTTCCTCCTTTAATTTATAAACTGATTGAGCGTTAAATCCCTTGAAAACCTGACTAGAAAAGTTGAGAGTTTTAGAGATCAACAAACCCAAACTCCCATTTTAATGAAGAAAGCAGATAGGCTTTTATAAATACAAACTATATCCAAGTGACTTAGTTCCAATAAGATTAGAATCTTTCCTCTAATCCCCCTCTCCCCACAACAGCTTTTGTACTCTGCAGAGCACACTGGTATAAAACATCAGTCCTATAAACACTCCAGACAGAGTCTCTGGGTACTACTGTAACCACACAGCTGTGAAATATTGTCATTCAACATCTGTCAGGCACATGGTAAGCCATTTAGCAGTAAACTGGGATTTCAGCATCTAACTTATTAAAGAGAACAGTAAGGGACCATCTTTCACATCTAAGAAGGAAGCTCCTAACTACCAGAAGCAGAGATAGTGTCAGTTGAATCTAACCAAAACTGGTTTGCAGCAAAATAACATATTTTCTTACCATGGGAAATCACTCTAGTGCATCTCTACCTGCTTTAATTAATTTCAGAGGTTTTTAAGATACACATCACAGCAGAACTAACTTAAAAATTTATAGAACATAAGGGGTTTAAATGTTAAAACTTCATACTACTACATTAGCAGGAATCGTTGTATCAAATTACAGGCTCTTTTTTTCACCCCTGGGAACATTTGTTCTATGATGACTAAACATTTATGAGCCAGATTCCCAGTTGATACAGACTTGCTTGTTTTTCCGATTAGGTGGCAAGGCTGTGCATCCACACAGAGAACAGGACAAGGTGGTTTTACTTTGCTGTCACCACCTGGGTTGGTTCCTCACACATGGCTGTGTGAACAGAGGCAAAGGAGGGAACAGGAAGAGAAAGCTGGAGAGCTTCAGAAGCCAGAACTGGACTAACAGTCACCTACACCCTGAAGAATATTCAAGACTTCTCTTTTTAGAAACAGGCAGATGCAGCTCAAGACTCCCACACGGAGCTGACACACATGCCAAGAATGCTCTGTACAGGAAGGAAGCTCACCCTCGCTCTGCGTTCACTACGATGGCTCTGGGCCTGTCGTGGTCCCCTCGCAGCACCATCCCAATGGATTCGCCATTCAGCCGGTGCACATTGATGGAATTTGTGGCCTCACAGGTCCAGTACAAGGTATGGCTGTATATATCAATGCTGAGGTCATGTGGCTGCTTCTCTGGGTTCTGACTTTGGTTTGGAGTACTCATTACAGTGAAAGGCTGAAAAACAACACATGGGCAATGATTTTCAGTCATTATTCTGATGGCTGACTGAAGAACACTGCACAGAAAGCATGGTTTACCTGCCTGATGGTTTAGAAACACCTAAGTCCACAATTCTAAAAACGTTCAATAATTCTCATATATAAATAGACTGTCCATGAGTAAGTGCTGACAAGAGCAGTTGACAGAGACGATCCCTTGGTGCAGCAGATAGAAGAGGATAGAAGCAGTCAAGCATAAAGTAAAAGCACAAAAAAAGACTGAAACAAAACTATACACAATATGTACACTTGCCTGGGTGCCATCATCTTTGGCTCTTTTTATAATATTCTGGCGTCCATCCACCCAGTAAATCAATTTATCTAAGGGATCATAATCGATAGCCTTGACGTTCCTCAGACCATGCATGGGTAGGATGATATCTGGGCTTTGCTGATCATCAGGTATCATCCTGCTGATGGCAGATTTCTGGCTAAATAGCAGGAAACTAGCAGGGGCTGAAACAAGCCAAAACAAAGCATGAGAAAGTACAATTCCCAAAAACATATCCCCACAGAAGAAAATGAATATTTAGAACAAAATCCCAGAGAGACAATAATATTCGCAATGAAAATTAAGCCACTCATAACTCGAGATTTTTGCTATTAAGTTGAAATGTTTCTTTCCATAGTTATAGAAGGAGATCAGGTTAAGTCTGCAGGACCTGCCTTTCAAAAACTCACCCTTTCATTAACATTTCCTTATATGCTATTTTGCAGGATGCTCAAAGCTTTGGGTTTTTGCATTTTTTTAAATCAACTGCCCATTTTCTATTCACGTGCTATTTCTACTAGAAACTTAACTTCCTACTGGACAACCAGTCAACTGGCAGGCTCATAATATCACATGAATGGAGAAAACAAACTTTTACATATTTCAAGTATATCTACAAGTTGTGCAGAATACTTAGGAGTTAGACTAACCACTTAGGAGTTAGACTACTTAACCGTTATTTTAGCTGCCTTTATTAAACATGTAAGAGAAAAAGACATTTTTTGTTGGTAATTTCTTTTCCAGCCACCTACACACTTAGGTAAGGAGTGGGAAAGCTTCACTCACACAGCTGAATCACTTAGAAAGCACTTCTGGTAAAACAAGAAAGACCTGACTTGACAGCACTGTCATTTCTAAGACTTGAAATACAAATCTTCATGCCTGGTACACATCACAAAAATGGATATGAAATTCCATACTCTGTCCTCATATTCAAAGATCACTTTTAAAGCCAGACCCTTTGAAATGCACTTGGGATCCCCTTCCTTTAAGCACCTGGGAGCCACAAGCACTGAAGAATACAGTAGCAAATAAAAAGGCTTACAACTACAGTTCCTGCTGTTGGGATCCAAGGTGTAATGAGCAGCACAGCCACACCTAAATCCATTTGGGATGGCAAGGCACAAGTGACCACAATGGCCATTATTTTGCACACAATCATTCAAGCCGTCCTGACGAGAGGAATGGAAGACCAATATGTCCATCACAAAATCCAGATGGCCCTGAATCAGCGTCCTGTTCTTCCCACTGGTCTTGTCTGCTCTTTCTATGCTGTGAAGATTCCAGTCCGTCCAGTAGATGTAGTCACTGTACTGGGTTAATCCAAATGGATGAGGTAGATCATCTGCTATGATTTCTCGTTCTTGTCCTGCAAAAACAAGGATAACCAAGTAAAGGACAATTCCCATGGCATAAAATGAAGAGTGTGACGGGCGTTCAGAAAATCTTTCTCTTCTTTTTAAAATAAAACCTCATTTTCCAAATCAGCATTATGAGATTCTTTATTAAGTAGTATCTGCTCAAGAGATAATGTAAACAGTGGCATGCAAAACCCTTACCCTGATACCCTCTTGCCTACAGAGCAATTTGAAATTATGCCAGCATATTGTAATTTAAATAAACACTACTTCATATGTCTCATGCTTATCAACCCAAATAGACATTGAAAAACATACCCAAAAATAATACCAGCTCCAGTAATCACTTAGGCCAATAAAAAAGCCAATTAATATGCTTGAAAGCAACAACAAACTTGAGATTCACAAAGAAACTGCTATGAGAAATTATGGTGCTTCACTCAAGAAACAAATCTTTGCAGTGCAATTTAACATACAGCTATCCCAAGAGGTTAGGAAACCATTTGTTTGGCAGAAATCTCAATACTCCCACACTCAGTGGCTCAGTTAGCAACATTCACAACAGATTTAACACCTTCTAGAGCTTGGCCTCTGGCAGAGATGCATTACTGAAGTAGATAAAGTCTTACTGCACCTTCCTGAACATTTTCAAGTGTAAACCTCTATGAATCTCTGCCATCAGATGAAGATGTAGCCTTTATCAGCACCATCTCCTCCTGTCTCAAACCTCCAATGCTAGACTCTAGAACACCTTACTTTTCTTTCTCTGCCCTACTTTCTATTTCACCAAGACTTGAGAAAGAATAAAATAACCATAAACCAGACCATGAGGCCATTTCCTTATAAACCACCAGACCTAAATAAAGAGACAATCTTCCCATGTAACTTTTAGGCATCTAAATTCTCCAAGTTAGGGGTATGGATATCCTGCATGCTCTCAGGTAATTCTCAGAGAGATTCTGGTCTGCAGGGATGAATTCAGGTGAAAGACTCTTTTGAAGGAAGCAGACAAGCTGTATAATTGAATTTTCACAGTAGATAAAGGAAAATCTCCCAAAAGTGTGGGGTTTTTTTTCCCTGCTGCTTATAATGTCCAAGATTAAGCTGGAACAGCATTCACTCACCCACTTCAGAATGCTTTATTCATCCCTTAACTGATGATCCCACTTGCTGCAAGTCTACCTGAGTCTTTACAATCTGCTGACTAAAAAGACATTCACAGACATGATAAAAGCGAATAGGCACAAGTCTATGGGACCCAATGAGATGCAACTCCTGAGGCAACTGGCTGATGAGGTTGGCAAGCCCCTGTCCATGGTATTTGAAAAGCCATGAAGTTGACAGTGACTGGAAAAAAGGGAAACATCACTCCTATTTTTTAAGGGGTAGAAAGGAGGACCCAGGGAGCCACAGAGCACTGAGCCTCACCTCTGTGCCTGGGAAGATCATGGAACAGGTCCTCCTGGAGGCAATGCTAAGGCATATGCAAGACAGAGGGGTGATCTGACACAGCCAGCACAGCTTTACTGAGGGCAGATCAAGCCTGACTACTCTGGTGGCCTTCTAGGATGGAGTGACTTCAGAATCCCAGAATTCTAAAGATAAGCACGTGCAATGACAGCTTAAGAAAAACCTCACTCTAAAAATATCTTTTCACAGATTAATACGAAAACAAACAAAAACCCTAGTTGCAGTGAAATTATGTATATTGTCAACCAGAGCACACCCCTTGTATGTATAAATGAAACTCCAATGGAAAACATGAACAGGTGTAAAGTTGTATCTGAAACATACACTGCAGAAGTAGCTGCACAACCTTTCAGCCTCCAGGAAATGCAAGAAGTACTTTGGTTTAGAACTAATACATCTGCACTGAAGACAGAAATAAGAGATAATACTTCAACAGAATATGAGTGTCCAGGCTGAAATGTCAGGGATGATTTACAGTGAACCTGTAAGGTGTCCTCACTTTGAGAACTCAGAGGCCATCTCTGCTTTGGGACAACGGTTTCACACCAATAGAAAGACATGACATCTTATCTCATCATCTTATCATTACAAATCATCATACGGTTATTAATTTATGAATGGTTTTTTTAATATTCTTAAACATTTAACTCTCCATTTCCTTTTTTAAGAAAATATAAGATTTACTATCAGTTATCTTATTCAAATTTCATATTATTCAATTACTTTACTATGGCCAGTGCATATTTCTGTACTGGCTGGTGTAATATAACACTAGATTACCCAGCATATTTGATGACTCAATCATGCTTGTGTCTAAGTCAGTCCAGTAGAGCCTTTGGTCCACATAATCAATAGTGAGGTCATTGGCACGCCCCACTTTGTCCACCAAAGTGATGCTGTTTGTCCCATCCATGTAGGCTCGAACAATCCTGGGTTTACCTCCCCACTCAGTCCAGTACATGTACCTGCAATGAGAAGTGCAACACAAACAGGACATCAGCCAGGTATGATGGTGTTTAGCTGCATGCTTTGACTTTTCTAAATTTTTTTGCAGCCCTTGAAAAAAAACCAAGAATAACCCACGTGCTTATGTGCAGCATCACAATACTCCCTTTTTTTTTTTTTTTACACAAAGGCAGAATAGCATTTTTGACAATTATTAATTTCTCATTGTAAGCCTGTTTCTTACAGAAAAGAAGAGTTGTTTAAACTGCCAAATAACTTGTCACATACAGGAACACTCTCACAAAGCTTTGAAAAAGAAGAGTCCCTTACCCTTTGGTGGGATCAAGAGCCAGAGACCTTGGGTTGTCCAAGTCCTTCCACACAAGGACCTGCCTATACTGTCCATCCAGGCGGGCAACTTCGATGCGGTTGGTTCCAGTATCTGCCCAGTAGAGGTTCTTTCCCATCCAGTCTACAGCCATTCCCTCAGGA
Organism: Erpornis zantholeuca; assembly: GCA_013400515.1. Lineage (NCBI taxonomy): Eukaryota > Metazoa > Chordata > Aves > Passeriformes > Timaliidae > Erpornis > Erpornis zantholeuca. Next base: position 74,961 of record VZTN01000147.1, read on the forward strand.
TAATCTAGCCCAAACTCAATCACATGTTCAACAGAGCTCCCATTCATGAAAGCTCGGCTTATGGTCTGGAAAACAATTGTGTAAAAATATTACAGTGTTTATGGGTACCCCAGTGAAATAAAAAGGAATAATTGTCATGAAGTTTGGTGTACAAAAAGAAATTAGTACAAAAAACCTCAGCCATTGTTACATTTTTAAAAATTAATTTCTGTGTCAAAAAAGACATAGAAATTCTCAGGAGAAAAACCTCAATTTTTCAGAAAGCTAGTGGTTTCTGATGGCCAGACCAAGACATCCGAAAAGGATGATTTTCAGAAAGCAGCATGTAGCATGAAAGCAGCATGTAGCTGCAGATTCTTCCTTGACCCCTCTCCCTCTCTTCTATTTGTGCAGAAGAAGCTGTTTTTCAAAATTATTTAATTCACTTGAAACATTATGTAATGTTTCAAGTAAATAAAACACATGTTGGTAGCATCTAAATTAAATTGTTTCTCAAAATCAGTCACCTGGAGCACATTTACTGATCCCATCTACATTTTAGTTATGCACACTCATCAAAAAAAGTCATCGGGCAAGGATTGCACACATACAAATAAGTAACTCCTAACAGCACTGGAACAAACCCAGGGTTCCAGGACCAGTTACCCACCCTTGCTTATCAACACTGAGCAATCAGTCTACTTGCCTGCCAGTATTTCAGCTATTGATTTCCTAATAATCTGATACATGAATGTTTAAGGGTCAGAGACATTTCATATTTTTAAAGGTAAATGTCTAACCCAGAAATCATGTAGTGTAATTTTTGAAAATGCATCCTCCTATAACCAGAAGCAGGGGGAGATCGGGGAAGTGGTGGTCACTAAAGGAAAGGGAGATGACTAAAAGTTCTGATGTTATAATATCTGCTGCTAAGCAGCTAGATGAGGGAGACAAGGGGAATGAGAACACAGAGGTGCTGGAAGATACCTGGGTGTATACTAAAAAATGCTGGAAAATTCAGGAGGCAACAAACAAGTAAAACATTTTCCAGTTCTGCACAGATGAGAGATCTACTCACTGATCCAGCTGGAGGATTGTAGTTTCCCATACAAATGGTTAAGATGTCCATAACTCCTGCTCTCCAAGTGCTTGTGTGAGATTTATTTAGTAACTGTGTCTACACTACACTAATTTATTACATTGGCATTCTTCCTGAAGGAATGGTATCCACACCACAAGCAGCACTGTTAACACTGAAGCACAGCCCTCATTAGGCTTCACAGGGAGGCTATGGAAACTTGCATGAGCCCTGCAGGCTCCAAATTGAGCTTTGCCATATTATGGCTTGGGCAGACTGGCAAGGAAACTCTGATTGCACTTGGAAAACCTATTAAGAGTCTAAATAGAATAATTTAGGTACAGAGAAGTGAATCTGTCACTTTCTACCATATACTTAGTTCCCTTCAAAAGGCCAAGTAACACTGATGAAGAGCACAACCCTCACTTCAGCATGCACTTGGATGTGAACCAAACATCATGGGAAATGTCAAACTTCTGGGGAGCACACTGAGATAGAACTGGGGGCAGGTGGGCCCTTAACACAGTGTGGAGGAGACTGGACAAGTTCCCTGGCTTTTTCTGTGCCAAGCTGGAGCCACATTCTAACAGCAAACAATCCAAAGTTCACTTGTCAAATGAGTACAATTGTGTTTCAAGTCAAAACTGGAAGAGGATAGAAGGCTCAGGGGGTTGCTGAGCTCAATGTTTCAATTACTCTGTGACATAAAAAAGGCTTTTCTACAGCAGATACATATATGGGTGCAACACATCCAGCATGCAAGACTTAGGCATTCGGTCCGAGCAGACGCCACTCTGGACTTTTATTTGAAGCAGGAAGATGCCTGTCACCCTACTGTGCATTCAGCAATGCAACTGTCTTCATCTCCAAGGGTCTCCTTGGATGCAACTCAATGACAACACTGGCAACTGCAGGACAGATCATGTAACACAGACCTTTGTTAGATCAAAGTAACTGCTCTGTGGCTTTATATTCAAGGAATTCACACGTCAGTAATACCTTCAAGCTAACATCAGTCCAATAGATTCTGTTATCAGAGACATCAAAATCCAGAGCAGATGCTTCCTTGACTCCAGTAAGAGGAATAGCAACATCATTATTATTGGTTTCCAGGGAAATCCTATGAATTGCTGCTCTGCTTGTGAAAACTAAGAAGGCTTCAGGAATGATGCAAGTCTTCATGTCACTCAACAGCTCAAGGCCAATGGGACAGGCACACCTGGCCTCCTGGGGTGTAAAGAAACACAGATGGCTGCAGCCTCCATTGTTCTCTGCGCATGAATTAGTTCCTTTAAAAAATAAATAAAACAACAAACCAAAACATATATTAGTGCATCGAATTAGTTCCTCAAAAAAAGCCCCAAAACCAATGGCCAAAACAAAATGGGTATTAGTGCATTGTGAAGGTAAGGGGAAAAGGGGAGCATGGGAGGTTAAGCAAAAACACAGTATTAATTTTCTAAAATAACTTAACACTATGGGTTGTCAGCAGGGAATTCTAAAAAAAATAAAAAGCACTCCAAGTGGATGCTTTCCATCTACCCAGGATTATGAAGCTGGACTTGTCCCTCCTATTGTAGAAATACCATCTACAAACAGATCTTTCTTGTCTCCCCGAAGATTAAATTCATTCACTGAAGGCAGATAATTAATTAGCTATTTTTGACCAAGTACTCCATCTTTGTATCTCTTTGAAACCACCAGCTTTTACAAATGTTCAGTGATACAAAAGGGTGAGAAAAGAGCTGGATAATCGCAGTTCTTTCCCACCTGTTTAATTTAAAGCTGAAAAGATTCATTAGCAGAAGCAGTTCCAACAAGATCACCACAATCTCACACTTATTTTTTTGTGTGATGGGGACAGAATGTGTAGGGGAAAGTAAGGACCAACAGATAAATGAGTGCCTTTCTCCATCTGCTGGGACCAAGGATTTAGTTATTTAAAGAATGTTACTGGACACACACACAAAAAAATTCTCAAAGATCAGTCACAACCAGGGTTCTTTTCATTTTCCCTTTTTAGGGCATATATATTTCAGACTGATGCTATAATCTGCAGCTTGAGGACTTTATTATTTTTCAAGGAGAGAAGGCTGGAAATCCCCATATTGCCAGGGTATAATTTGACAACCTACGTAAGGTCATTCCACTGCGACTCTTCTCACTAATTTTAACACCTTACTAATGAATCTGTTTATTGCTATACCCAAATTCCAGTGTTCCAGGTAGCTGGAAAATGTGTGGTGCACTGAAGCCAGGAGGTCCTGTGGCATACTTGCTGCAGAGTGCCAGCAGAGGACCTAAAGCTCTCGCTGCACCTTTCAGAGACACAGTGGAAGGACACAGGGATCCAGCTGCTGATCCCATGCGAAGGGCAAGTTTTAGTTGTTAGGAATTAGGTAGAGTTGAGGTGTTAAGAGTTAATATATAAGTGCCACATGCTTTGAGGCAACGTTGTAATGGTGACTGGCAGTGCCTATAGCACCCAACAGTGAAAAGCATCCTGCTAACTGAACATCATGGGACTTTGCACTGGAAGAAAAGAGCAGCAGGAAATGGAGCATTTCTGTGAGAAGAATGATTCCTATAGCATAGAGGACTACAATTCTCTTAAAAATTCAAAGAGTGTAGTAAAAGCCGTGGAAGACTCATGTCACTAAAAACTGGAAACAATATCTTTTGCAACACTGTATTTTCCCAACTTCAGAAACAATAGGTGCCATTTTCCTTTCAAACCCATCGGATCACATTTATTCCCATTACAAGTGATCAACAGCTGCTTAATGAAAGCAAGCCCATCAAGAGACTCCTACAGACCCATGCCATGTTGCCCATGCTTACCAAAGGCTTTGGTAACACTCGTTGCCTTAAGGCCCATTAGATCTGGCAGCTGATCAATAATGATGTCTCTGCTGGCCTTTATCTTGTGAACTCTTTCAATGCTTCGTCTCTGCCAGTCAGTCCAGTAGATGTAATCTCCCAGCAGTGTGAACCCAAATATATGTGGAAGCTTGTCTTCTAGGAGGGTTTTCCTCATTGTTCCGTCAACATTTATGACCTGTGGGATGCCCAAAAAAAGAGGAAAAAACAGTCTTCTCTAATGTGGGTACAATTAAAATGGCAATATCAATTGGATTTTGAAGAACTACTGCTATGCAAGAACCTCCTGAAATTCCCAGCATGTCCTTTCAAAAGGACATACCTCTAGGATTGCTAAAAATGAAATATACTGAAATGGCAAGACTGAAAGTGGCTTACATCACCCCTTCTCCACTGAAAAATCCAAGCAACTTGAATTTAATTTGCATCAGTTCAAACCTGCAAAGACCACTGCAGAGGGAGTGTTTTTGGGGATGGGAGCGAGATTCAGGGGATTTTTAAACCCCTCTTATGTCTTGGTCTCACTACAGAACTCTCTCCACAGAAACAAGGGATTGCTGGAGTGACCTTCAGCCCTCGGTCATGGGGAACAGAGGCCATCAAAATACCTTCAAGGCATAACAAGGCCATGTAAAATCTTTACTTTCTGAAATTTTGGGGCTTTTATACCATAACAGAGTTACATTTTCCCCACTCTTGAGATATGCAAGATCTGGTAGATATGTCGTAAGTATTGCCTTATAAAAATCTTTATTACTGAAGCTGCAGAGAAGGAAAAGTAGTTTTGGAGATGGGATAAGCCCCACAAACATACATACATACATATATACATGCTATTGGTTAATGATTTCATAATCAATTACTACAATGACCTTGTGCTATGATTCCACCTTGCTTGGCAGAAGGAAAGGGATTCATACAGTCTGACCCTGTTTGACAACCATTGGGCAAGACAGGGAATTAAAATGCCCATGTGCCACATGCCTTAAGTCACCTTCATCTACTACACAATCTGCAATAATCTTTTCAGTTACCCAGGCATCTCTTACCCCACAGCAAGGAGTGTATACTTATAGGACCAGGACAAAATATTTACCTGACAAATCCCTGGATTCCTCTCCACCTTATTCCCACTGGTAGCTGCAATGTATCTACTTTATTTCTAAGGTGCTGTTTGAAAATTTATACTGTGAGTGGCATCAAGTTCATAGTAAAATCAAAACAAAAAAAACACAACTTAAGACAGTTTATTTTCCAACATGATCCAGTCAAATCTCCATTTTCTGCTAGAAATGCTTTACAGACGGACAACTGCTGTGGTCTAGTTTAGGCTACCATGATCTGTGATTGAGATTTTAAATAGTCTCTTCTTGTTATTATTTGGAAATTATTTGTTTATTCAGACTCATATTAAATCTGTATGTTGTGCCTTCACCACGCACTGGGGCTTCTGTTTCAGTAATGCAGTGCTTCTATTGTCTTCTGATTTAAGAACCTAACTTTTACATTTCTAAGTGTTTGAGCAATATTTATTTTTTATTACAAATATCTGTAACTTTAATGCAGTGTAATATGAAACCATTAAATGCCTAAATGTGGGCAGTCAAAATCAACCATCACTTTTGCCACAATTTAAGAGCTGTAAGGCTCTGTTCATATACAATAAAGAGCAGAAGCACCTAAAAATAATGTTTTTAACATGACCAATGACAATTACCACATCTTTCTAAACTAGCATGTGAATTTCAGTATGTTCATGCACACACAGTAGATATCCAAATAAATTTAAAAATTAAATCTCCTTTATACTTTAAAACTGTATAATACTCTACAAATTCGTGAGCGCAATATGCATTTTGATTTGATTGGCTATAAATGAAAGTAATTTCCCCAAGCTGAGCCTGTTTTGCCCATGACTATAATTGCTGAGTGATCTCTCCCTGCCCTTATCTCGATCCTCGAGCCTTTCCTTGCATTTCCTCTCCCCCATGCTGCTGGGGGGAGTGGAATGACAGAGCTGCTTTGGTGGGCAGCTGGCATCCAGCCAAGGCCACCCACCCCACATGAGGGACACGAACTGGATGTTCCAGCTACCAGCAGCCAAACAGCAGAGGTGAGCAGTCAGCTACTGCTACAACTGCACCTACCTGTGCTGCGCACAAAAATCATCGCTGTAACAGATGAGAATTTGAATGGAGGCTACGATGTACACCTCTGGATTCCTTCCAGACAAAAAGCCTCCTGCTGGAGACAGTTAAAAATAACACTGGCATTCCTGCAAACTAAATTTCAAGGGAGCTTTGTATCAGCCCATCAGCTTACAATTCTTCTACTATGTGATGGAGTAGCAGAGACTGAAGATTAAGATCTTTTTATTTTGTTAAGCTAAATAGTGTACATTAAAAAAAGAAAAAAGCTGTATCTGTGGTTAAAAGCCAAATGATTCTGCAATTATGTCATTACATCGTGTCCAGGCAAACCCCAAATGCTCATTTATTTAGAACACTATCAGTCCCACAGGCAATACTGCAGGTTCAAAAGTTCGTCACACATACTCAGGTGCTGGAGCCAAACTGGTGCCACACTAAGTAAACAGGACACCACTTCTCTTAGAACAGGGCATCAGCAGGATGAGGATGAAACTTCCACATTTCCATCTCCTTTTACAGAAATGGACAGTAATGGTATAATTCAAATACTAGAACTGCTGACTAAAATGCACAAGTGAAGATTGAATCCAAGGATGCAGGCATTTTTGTTTAAATTCAAGCACATTTGTGGATGGTGCAGAGAACATCAAGCTGTGGAACTTCAGGAATCTCATGGAGTTCAACACGGCCCAGTGCAAGATGCTGCACCTGGGTCAGGGCAAACACTGGTATTGATACAGGCTGGGGTAGGATGGGATTGAAAGCAGCCCTGCTGAGGATGTGGGCATGCTCATGGGTGAAAAAAATCTCCATAGGCCAGCCATGTGTGCTGACAGTCTGGAAAGTCACTCATATCCTGAGCTGGATCCAAAGCAGCAATGGCCAGAAGTAGAGAGAGGTGATTCTCTCCCTCTACTCTGCCCTGGGGAGACCCCATCTGGAGTAGTGCATCCAGTTCTGGGGTCCCAGTACAAGAAAGACTGAGAGCTGGTTCAGAGAAGGGCCACAGAAATCATCAGGGGGGTGGAAGACTTCTGCTAAGAAGAAGGGCTGAGGGAGTTGGCAGTGCTCAGCTTGGGGAAGAGAAGGCACTGGTGAGACCTTACTGCAGCACTCTCAAATTACAAGGCTGTTCAACATAGTGGGAATGGAGGTCCAAAATGTGGAATCAGATAGCAATAAAATGTTTTATAGCTTATATTTTGGCTGAGAAAATTATGGAATAAATGTTTGCTGTCTCCCTCTCCCAGACATTTCTCCCCAATACCATGGGCAGAACACTTACAAATCCAAGCAGGCTGCCCTTGGATGCAGAAAGGGCAGCTCTGACTTGGAGGATTTTTGTGTTCTGTGAGCAGTTGAGCCCTCTAAGTGGTAGTTACTTCATGGCAACAAGCAGGAAATGATAACTCTCTCCCTGAGATGATCTTAGAGCAGGAGCCAGGGCAAAGCTTGAACAGGGAGGTGTCACATGCAGGTCATATAGGTACATGTATGCAGTCTTTACTTCAAATTTTGCTGCCATCCACCTTCCCAGAGATACAGCTCCACTCTAGCATATCAGATGAAACCAGGAGGATTCAAAGTAAGAATCTACAAACAGGCCTCACAATATGGCCAAAAGCACAACTCCTGTTATTAAATCAGCAGTTCCCATTTCTTCAAAGGGATTGGAATAATCCCATAAGATCTTCACCCTCTTCTTTCCAAATTCAAATATCTTCTCAACTCAACAGACCACTAAGAGTCTGTGGAAGTAGCACATCATGTAAATATTTACCATGTTGCTCTTCTGCTGGCCATATTGGGACTGTAAGAACATTTATAATGTATATGTACAACATGGAGGAAAGACAAGAAAAGATAATAAAATACCATATTAACTCATCTTTTCATATCTGACAATTAACATCTGCCAACTACAGACAAAAGGGAAGACTTAAAGGTGCAACCCTTATAATTTAGTACAAATTGACTAGAATAGGCTTTATTCTACTCAGGGTTTTCTTTCTCTCTGTGTAAGTGATAAATGGATCTCAAAGGATAAATGAAACACTAAATGTGTTGTGCTTTACACACTAAACACTGAAAGCTCCCCTTGAACAGCGTCACACACTGAAAGCCCCTGATTAGTCTCAAGACTTCAATGACAAATCTCCTAATGAGGCATTGCCAAGCTCAGCTAAAATCTGTTGAGGGCAAAGTGAAATCAACATCAAACGCCTCAATGAACTGAATTACACAAAAAACACGAGAAGGTGATACGGTGTGATTTTTTTTTGTAGATGCTGCTGCAATGTATGCAAAATGATTTTTACAAATATTTCTAAATATAACACTCAAAAGCTCTTGGCTCTTTGAAGAAGATTAAAGTAAAACAATGCAATTAAATTCTACACATCAGCATGATTCATGTAGTCAAGCTGTATTTCAGGTGCATCTGTGAAAGAAACAGCTATTCAGCATAGATACAGGACATCTTTTGACAAGAACAACAAAGAGATCTCTAAGACCTTGCGCCTATATTTCAGTCACTAGGATAAAACAAAATTTATTCAATTGCTACAGACAAAGCTGCAGTCAAATGGAAATCAATTCTTGGGCTGAGCTAAATCACTCTGTGAGCAGACATAGCAAGTTGGCAACAGTAAAATGACATGGCTGACATATTTGGGAGACTCATGTGGTGGGCTTGTGGCTCTGAGTCTTGTGGGAAGCTACAGTTTTGCTGTGAGGGTGACTGAGAACTGCAACCAATTGCTCAGGGAGGTTGGAGAGTCTTGACCCTCAGAGCTATTCAAAAGTGATCTGGTCATGGCCCCGAGCACCCATCTCCAGATGGCCCTGCTTGAGCAGGGGGTTGGACCAGCTGAGCTCCAGAGGTCCCCTCCAACCTCAGCCCTTCGCTGAATGGCTTCTAAGGATTCTCACCAGCAGACTGAAACGGCACCTCAAGTGAACATGCCCAGCCTTCTCTGGCTCGAGAAAGAACTTGTGAGACTGATCATGTAGGTGGCATGGAAAAGAAAACAGGGAAGCCAGCAGGGAAAGAAAAAGACAACCAAACCCAGAATGACATGGAAAACTCCTGTGGGCAAAGAAGCTTGCCCCAAGAAGAGTGAAGCCACTGTGAGCAGTCTATACCACAGTCTATATTCAGCTGAGTATAATCCATTCATTAATATTTCCAACAGCTGAAACACAGCCACCTTTCATCGATGCTTTGGGATAAAATGAACACTTTTTTTTTTTTTAAGTGTCTGAAGGAGCCTAATGTCAGGCATGTGTTGGCAGATACTGGCAAGCACAAAAGGGAATAACACTAAACCAAACAGTACCAGAACCCATATATCAAAAAGGAAGAGATGGATGGACAACAGACACATCTGGTCATTTTCCACAAAGACAGACTGCTCAAGTCTCTTAGCAAACTGTTACCTCAAACACTTGAGTAAGACCCAAGAATTTATAGAGCAGTTCCTCATTGCTGTCAGTAGCTCTGCCCCTCTTGACAATATTTTGGCTACGTGGTAAAAGCTGCCTCATAAATAACATTCATCAGGTTTCTATTGCTACTACATTTTATGCATTAGTCCTACATGTACTATTGTGGCTCTTCTTTCACACAAGTTTTGATGATGACATACATTTATATTATTATTTTCTGAGTTATTACCTTGCTTGGTTGGTTGCAGTTGCAAACTATCATCACCCCCTACATTCAGAGCAAGCCATGAAACAAGAGAACACAGAGAATCAATCCATACAATACCATGAGTGCAACACCCCTGTAGACCTGTGAATAACCATTTGTCGTTTGCAAACACACATAGTGACACATCACCATCCTTTTCTCTCATATCCTTTTCCTTTCCTTAAGAGACATTTTCTCATTTCTCACTGAAGAACAATGTCATTTTACCTTGCTGAAAACACAGCATCACAACATACTTCTCTATGGCTACACAGATGGGCCACTTTTTTACTCATAATAAAAAAGCCACTTTGAGATGCTCAGGAAAGAAAATTCCAGAGGATTATTGAATGTCAATACTCTTTTTTTTTCCAGACATTGTCCCTTCTGAAGCACCTCTGCAGGCTCCTTAAGCTAAAGCACAACAGTGGTGGCAAACCATCCCTGGTGTTTGGCTCTCTCTTGAAGTTGTGGTGGTAGCCTGCCGTGGCTGGCAGGGCAGATGTGCCAGTCCTCAGACAGGCAAAGCAAAGTAGGTGGTGTGAAATACCAAATTATAGCCATTTGTAAAAGAGCCCACACTCAAGACTGTTTTTCTGACAGTCTTACAAACAAAATTCTCTACAATCTAGCAACGTTGGCTTCTTGACAGAATACTCTAAAACTTTGTTCCAAAGGCAATGACTCCAACATATTTTCTTTATCACTTTGTTCTGTCTCATGCAAAATAACATCTACACTTATAAATGAGTGTAAGACAGTTAAGTAGTGACTTGTTAAAAACTCAGAAACCAATCTGACCACCCACAAAGCTGAAAAATGCAACTGAATATAAATTTACATGATAAAAAAATAGCAGTTTATAGTGATCCCCCGTTTTCTCTGGGAATAATATAAACAAAACATATTCTTATACTTGTGCTCATATTATCACCATGTGAAGCAGTTATTTATTTGCAGGGTTGATCTGTTTGTATCTTTCCATACCAAATCACCATCACACCTAGTTTTCTCTTGGGACTTCACGAAATCTTTTTAGTTCCACAGAGTACAGCATTTTCAGACAGACTTTTCAAAATACAAGCACATGAAATAGGCTCTAGCAGACATTGATATATAGGTGAATTTCTCTGGAAAGGCTGTGTTAACAAGACTGTGATTTTGACCCTGCTTATGTTTTATAAGCCTCATCTAAGAGTAGCTAATGTTCTTCATGAGCTACATCGCTCTGATATTTCCAGAACTTTTTTCTGCTTACAGGATATCACAGGATTAAGGGTGCAGCTGGTCAATTCTATAACTTGTCTCTCATAAGCAATAACACAATCACAGACTTCAAAACTACTTAAAAGGGGAGAAAGTTAAACCCAAAAAAATTTATGGCAATGGGTGGCTAGACCTTAAAGCATGAAGAAACTACTGAATTAGTATTCCAATTTTATTTTTAGGTATAAGTCACTTATTTAATGCACCAGAGAGAAATTTTACCTTCTGTAAACACTTTTTCATTCTCAAATTCTGACCACTGAGTTTAAAGGGGCATGCAACAACTTGGAAATTAAGCTAACACCCATTATGAAAACAATATGCCTTTCCAACTTCTAGGTAACTAGTCTGGGAAAGGTGAAGAAGAATTTAAACTTTTCACAGGAATATTTGTAAAACTCATGTATCTTACTTTTTCTCACTTCTCTCCTGATTTCCCATTTCTTCAAAGGGACTGGAATAATCCCCTAAGATCTTCATCCTCTCCTTTCCAAATTCAAACATTTTCTCAACTCAACAGACCACTAAAAGTCTGTGGAAATTTCACATCATGTAAATATTTACCATGTTGCTCTTCTGCTGGTCATGTTGGGACTGTAAGAACATTTATAATGTATATGTACAACATGGAGGAAAGACACGAGAAAAAAACAGAACAAGCCTGATATGAGAAAAAAATTTCTGGTAAACTTTTGAGTCCAAAAAACAAATCAGCAATTTCAGCAGCCAACTGGAATTTCTTAAAAAGTCAAAAGGATGCCAAAACCAGCAACTACAATAGATCTTGAAGCAGAAAGCGGCACCAACAGTGGTCAGTCTTTCCAAAGAAAAAACCTGTCTCCTGTCCAATGTAACCATACTCGACATTAACTTGTAACGAAATAAACATTAAGATAAATGTAGTATGTACTACTGCTGTTTTAATCCTTTTTATTTCCTTATCCCAAAATACATGGATTTTAGTGGTTTTTTTGAAAATAATCTTTTAAGTCACAGACAATGAGAGGTTCCTGAACAATTGATTGAGAAATGCTGTTCGAGTCATGCCCCCCTCCCGAGACCTTACAATACAAGGTCTCCTGCAGCCAGCCTCCCTCCACAGCAAACTGAGATGCAGCTACTGCTGTTTTGTCCAGCACAGTGGGACCTCTTGCTCAGAACTCAACTTCTCAGCATTGCCCTGGAGAATCATAACTTTTTTCTCAGCCTCACCACAGTGCAATTATCTCAAGTCACTTGTAGCTCTTCACACCCTCCTCACACTGTGCTAGGCAGGTACAGTGCTTCAAAGAGCCCAGTGATGAATCCCTTATGCTCTAAGTCACCCCAAGTGTCTGCACGGAAATTCCACTGGAAGTCAAAGGTTAAAGAATAGACCCTAGATTAGCTGACATGTCCATTTATGGCACTACACCTTCAAGAATGGATGCTTTTATCCTCATTTAGCAACCCACCAGCCAAGTCTCATGTACCTTCCTTAGTTACTCCTCAGGAGCTGAATCAAAGTTGTCTCATTAAATATTTCTATCAAGGGAAACATGAAATATTAATCCAGTACAAACACAACCAAAGGCAGCGGGCATGCAGTGCCACCTTGGAGGGAGGCAGTGAAAGTCTAAGGACTCCTGTACACATTTACAAATATTCATTCCATTTCTCATCTCATGAAGCCTCCTGGCACAAGTAAACAAAAAATGCTGATCATTATTCCCTTCCATTTGTACCATTTACAGAAACACTGCAATAGACTAATCCAGCAAATCCAGTCTTACATACCACCATGTAGGGTGTATGTCAACAAAGAGTAAGTAAAAGCCATGCACAGAAACCTAAACCAGGTTGTCCACAGTTAGCTGGAGTGCCCACAGCTGCACAGAGGCCAGGCTACGACACTGTGCTAACACAACTTCACGGGAACTGATGCCTAAAAGGCTACCTAGAAACAGAGACTAGACAGGAATAAAGAGGGATTTATTTGAAAGGCCTTCAGAGGTACACTCTGGGGTCCAGAGGGTCCTGCCTCAGTGGATCCCAAAATGGACAACGACAGCTCACGAGTTCTTCACACTTTTATATCAGCATAAATTCACCAACCAGAACCCAGCCAATGATGGAATTTCCCCAAGCTTTTCCCCCTCTCCCCAAGATGATGGTTTACAGTTCTTGGTCTGGGTGTCCTTGGAGAGCAAGTTAGAGATGTTTTGTTATGTCTACCTTAGCATAGAGAACAGCACTTAACAAACTACAGGAAACTTCAGAGTTACACTAGCAGTACAGGATTTGAAAAATATAAAAGTTAAAATCTAAGGCATCACCACCTCCTGCAGAACTAGGCCAGGTACCTCTGACACACACAAGCCCTCCAAAAGCTGAAATGTGTCTCCTGAAATAACAGATAATGACAAAACCTCCTGCCTTGACAAGAGCCTGCACTCCACTGTCACTTGGGATAAGCAACACTATTAATCGTATTTTTGTGACTATTAATATTAGTAAGTTATGCAAAGTAGCAGTCAGAGAGTTTATTGGAAAAATGTAGTTACCAGATGGTGTCCAGTCCCTGCAAATGGTTAAAAAGGCAGAACACTTAACTTTTAGCCAGCACAATCTTGATCTGTTTTCAAAAGAGAGCTACCTCCCTTACTGCCGAGCCTGGCAAGACAGAGCAGTAGAGGATATTCTGAAGCTCAGCCCACAAGGCTCCCCACAGGAAACCAAGTCCTGCACAGCTGAAGGCCCTGTTTCTGATGATTGTGGCACAGGATGTGTTCCCTGGGGTCACACAGGGAGGGTGCCACTGCTCCTGCAGCCAAAACACGAAAGTCTCTCGGGTAAATGGGTAAATGTAGCACAGGGAGATGCTCCAGGACATTGCCCTCTCTCTCTTCATCAGCCCTCTCAGGAGGTTAGACCATCACATGAATTACTCAGAATGTTACATTTTTCATGTAGCTCTCACAGTTGTATGATCTAATGGTCCCACCCCAGTTCTTAAACACCCCGAGGCTCCTGAGAGCAAATCCAAGTAAGGTTGCTCATCAGGAGCTTCCCAGATCAAACCAATATGAAATAGTGGAGTCAAAAGTTTAGTTGAAATTTAGGATGTCCTTTTAGCTGCTGTCCTTATGCCCTAAAACACAGATTTTTAGGGCATAATTCCCTGCACCCTTACAAAAGTAAATAAAAGAGGTGTATTTAGCCTCTACTGGTAAGAGAAGAGCAAACACACATCATCTTCAGGCAGTCATCTACAGTCAACTGCAACTTGCAAGCTGCTTCTCTGCCTTTATCAGGTTGGTCTAAAGCCACAGTTAAGAGCTCTTCTCCAAAAGAAAAGTACCTAAGAGTCTCTTCTATTTGAAGGTGAACAATTAACTCAGGTATCAATAAGAAGATTGGGTTTTGCAGCTCAAATACTAGACAAAGATGGATCCCCATGCATACCCTCGAGTAAGTCACCTCATCTCTCCAAACATTATTTCTACACATGCATGAAATGGATATAATTTTTTTCCTCTTTTCTGAACCTTGCCTTCTCTGTTCCAACTGCTTCTCAATACCAAAGAAAGGAGACAAGATAACACATCTTTCAGAGCACTGTTAAAAATTTGGCAGGCAGTGCTGCTCGGGCCAGTTGAAGCAGATGCCACTCCTAGCCCCTCACTCTCCTGTTCACACTGACACCCTCTTGCCATGCCAACACAGCTACTTGTGTGACAGAAAATGGATCATATTAAAAAATAAAAACCTTTTTGGCTGGTTGTTTTTCAGCTGTATCAGTTCCCTGCTCTGTTTTTCCACATGGCTGCACACACTGGTATGACAGCCAAGGACAGAGCAGGAACACACTATGAGAGAGGAAGGGCTGGGATTGCCTTCAGGTACTGGTGAAGAATTTGTTTAACAATAAAACAGTAAATAATTGGTGACTTACATGATATATTGTAAGTTGACAATCTTACCTTAGAGGGCTGACATTAAATTAGAAACAAATCACAAAGCTTGTGCTCTCTTAAACCTATGCAAATGTCCCAAAAGCTCATAGTTAATGTGAAACCAGCATAATTTGAAGACATTCAATCCCAGGTAAAAGGGGCAAAATACAATCTGTGCATGTGACTGAGTCACCCACAGGGTACAGCTGCAAAGCCAAGCAATGAAAACTGACCCAACACTAATCTCACCTGTAATCTGCCAGCTAATGACTTTCTCCCTGAAAAACTAAAACTCAAAACTCAAAACTTGCTCTCTATTTATTATGTATGAAAGGTGAGGACCCTAATGACAGGGAGAAGAGCAGAGCTTTTTCACCCCAAACTTGCAGAGGAGACAAGGATTCTACCTGCTTGCTCTCCAAGATTTGCCTTTCTGCCCTGTATTCCCCTGACCATGCAAACACTGGATTGGGGTAAAACCTCATCTTATCAGAGATTGCAACATGATACTTCCAAGTCTAGAAGGGTTCAGCAGAGAACCAGGATTCAGTTTTAAAGAGGTGGGGATGGGAAATCTACTTTTAAAAACTAATTAATTAATGGCAGTATTTCCCTCCCTGAAGGGCTGCACAATTGAAATCCTGCTACTACAGGAGACTGGATTTGCAAGAGAAAGACAAAGAAACACCAGCAACTACATTTTCACTCTTTTGGATTGGAGGGCTTGTTTTTTCAAGAATGTTTATTTCTAAAGTAGTTCTTTCTGCAGCATTCAAGCAGCTGCTCCCATGGCAGCTCAGGCTAGAGCAACAGTGATGGAGTAGTAGACGAAAAAAATAAAGCATTTTGTGTGAGCCACAAACACACTCCTTTAACACTACATTTTAATGTAGATAAAGGCCAAAGGCAGAAATGCTTATCACTCAACTTGGATCTCCCAGGCACCCAAACTATATGGATCAATTGTTGCTCTGCCATGCCAAGGGAAAGACCTTGAGCTTAAAAATAATTGAAAGATGAGAGAGCTATTCAGGTAAACAGCATATGCACACCCAGCTTTTCCTCTCCTATAGATACCTGGTTTGGTTCACTGTTGGAGTTAGAAACTAGGACCAGATGGACTTTGGCCTCAGCCCACATGCCCTTTTTAAAGTTCTAACTCATAATTTAATAGAAAGTCCTGAAAGGAAGAAGAAGTAAAGTTAACTTAGAAAGAAAAGCTAGAAATGATCATCTGAGGAAAGTATTTCCTACCTTCTGATATTAATTAGGAGGGGAAGAATCTCCAAACTGGAATCCTCAAGGCCCCTGAGGTCAAGTATGATTTTAGCAGTACTCAGTCTCTTAAAGGAGGATCACAGGAGATCACCAGCTACACCCATGAGGTCTTACAATGTCCCTTCAAACAATACAGCTCTCAAGTACAAAAGGAGAGATACCTTGAAGTGATTAAGGCCAACCCAAAACCACATCTCTTATTAATAGTAGACAGAGTTTGCATCTAGACTAAACATGACATTTCTGGTTCATAACACTTTCAACAGATCAAGAAACAAGAGGTGGAAAGGACAAGCCTTTGTCCAGTATTCCAGGCCTTGGTAGAACTCTACCAAATATGATATCCATATGCAGCAGTGTGCACAACAGCATCCAGCCTGGATGCAACTTCCATATGCTAGAGTAACATAGAACAGAGAATGTTAAGGGCTGGAACATAAAGACAAAACCCTACTACTCCACTGGTTCATATCATTGTCTTTAGGAGTATATGGCATTACACTGCTTCTTTTTTGTTGTTGTTTTGAGCAGCATAAAACATGTATTCTAAATTAACAAAACTATTTGCAGTCATGTTATCAGTCTACTTTCCAATACTCATACAAAAAGCTTTCAATTAATCAGAAACACATGCTTAAGCTTTATTTAAAACCGATGAACCTCCTGACAATAAAAAAGCTTAAAGGAATCACTGGTAAGCTGCCTATGAGAACACGCAAAAAAATCCAAAATGAAATTCCTGAAATCCTGAACTAAGCCTTTGAAAAAAGAAAGAAAAAAAGAAAAAAGAAAGAAAAAGAAAGAAGAAAAAAAGAAAGCAGTCCATCTAAGTAATACAGAATGAAGGCAATACAAACTTTTTTTCTCATTTCTTAAACAAGGAATTAGAGACAAGTCTATTTGCAGCTTACTAGAGGCCAATGGCAGAAATGAAAGATGTTGCAAGGGTACTCACAGAAGTCCACTCAGGAATCAGATATCCAATACTAGAAATCATATTCTACTGGAAAATTAATTTAAAAGCTGTTTCTATGAAAACAGTTACATAATCAAAGAATGTTCCTGAAAATAAGAAAAAGGAATCTTAGCATTTTTCAGCCAAGAAAAATTGAACTATGGTAATTCAAACAGTATTATTTCTTCTCAAGTTAGTACCTTTAGAAATGTGTATGAAGACTTCCAGTTCCATTTGCTTGCTTCTTGAGGGGGTATGTGAAGACAAGAAACTGGTTCTCCCGGACCTTGTTGCTACCAGTGCAACACTATTTGATATGCCTAGGAAAAAGTTCTTAAATTTGGCTCTCCTCTTGCTTTGGATTAAAAGCTATAAAAGCCAGCTTTGTTCCACAGGTATCTACAAGAAGTGTTAAGCTTTCTTTTCCCAGGTGAATGCTTGGCTCCACTTAAGAAAACTGAAGTCAGCAGTAAAGGTTCAAGATGCTCATTTGCCTCTCTTAACACAGCTGAGGTTATAAATTTATTACACAATAGCCCAGCAACTTCATGAACATTTTTAGCCACTGGAAGAGACAGTTCAAGAACCTTTCCTACACATAAAACTTTGCAGCTTATTCTCATTTCCTTCCCTGCCAGCACATGCCTTTCTGTGGCTGTACAGGCAGACAGACTAAGAATTTGACTCAGTGTAAAACCTGAAACCTGTCCTGTCCTCTCAGCTATAGTTCTGTGTGGTTAAAGTCCAGGTGAAGCAAGGCGACCTAAGAGTGAGCCACTCTGAGACACAAGAATGGCACATTCTTCTCCTACATTCCAGTTTCAGACTTCCAAAACAATCAAATCGAGCAAACTGCTTAAAATGACAGAAATATGGTAAAGAACTACATCTATTGGTCATTCATTTGTTTTTGTGGGTGCAGTGCACACTACACCTTATGAATATATGTGGTGTGATTACCCTTGGACAAAGCACTCATGTAGAACTTGGGGCCCACATAACACTCCTTGTTCATTTAGCCTTTTCTGTGGCAAGGACAATGACAATCTGCGTAGAATATACCAAAATATCCTGCACTGGGGCAGGAACAATCCCAAGGCACCTGCACATGCATGGGGGCCACCCAGATGGAAAGCAGCTTGGCAGAGAAGGACCTGGGAGTCCTGGTGAAGACCAAGCTGAACATGTGCCCTTGCTGCAAGGAAGGTGATGATAATCTGGGCTGCATCAGGAAGAGTGCTGCCAGCAGGTCAAGGGAGGGCAATCTTCCTTTACTCAGCACCGATGAGGTTTCCCCTGGAGTACTGTGTCCAGTTCCACGCTCCTCAGCACAAAAAGATGTGGACATGCTGGTGTGAGTGCAGCAAAAGGCTACAAAGATGATTAACAGAATGGAACATCTTTCTTATGAAAAAAAAAAAAGCTGAAGGAGATGGGTCTGTTTAGCCTGGAGAAGGCTCAGGGGGAAATCTCATGAATGCATGAAAATACCTGCAGGAAAGGAGTAAAAAATGCAGAGCCAGGCTCCTTTCAGTGGTACCCAGTGACAGCACCAGAGGCAATGATCTCAGACTGAAACACAGCCTCTGAACATCAGGAAATACTCTTGCACTTGAGACTGACCAAGCCACAGCACAGGTTGCCCAGGGAGGTGTGGAGCCTCCATCCTTGGAGACACTCAGAAGCCATGCGGTCTGGGCAACCAGTTCCGACCTCCAGAGGTCTCCTTCTGCATCAGCCATTCTGGGATCTTGTGTGACTGATGTGTAATAAAGACCTTTTATTCTAAGAAACAAGGAGATGAGTGCTTCCCACCTCCACTATTTGCACTCCAACTTGTACTCTGTAAATCCCTCCACGTTGTGGTCTCCAGCACATATGGAATCCATTGTGAACAGACAATCTGCCAGCTCTGAAAACAGCAACGCTGTTATAAAACAAGAAACTTCAACCCCAGTTTTGGCACAATTATGTTAGTAAGTCTCAAACATAACCATAACAGAAAACAAAAATTCTGTACTTTCTTTTTGTTCAGATTGATCTAATTAGATTAAGGGGAAAAAAAAAAAAAAAAGCTGCACCGTGGCAAGTTACAGAACTTCTAATTTCTTTTGTAGATTAGAAGAAAAGTACTTCACAACTCAGTCTTACAGGGTAAACTTAGATTTCAGATATATTTCCAGGCATTGTTTAAAACTTATGTATAGTTAACAATATAAAATTTCTGTCTGCTTTTGCTATCTGGAGATAATTACAATCCCATAGGTATAAAGTCTCCCTCATGTAGCCTAAACCTGCATCTTTCTGGACAGTCTTTGTAAGCATATTCTGAAGCAAAAATAGGTGACAAGCACTCTTGAAATCTTGTTTCTCTTCAGAGCCCCACACCTTTTCATACACTTGACAAAATATTTAGTAGTACAAGAGGAAGAGCATCTGCAGTATCATCACAGATCTACAGAAGACTTTTTTCATATCTACGTGGTTTCATTCAATTAAAAAACCTCACTGTAACTCACTAGAGAAATCTGAGGAATTGTTAGAGTTGGGCAAACCTGCATGCCACATGTCAGACTAGCAGGAGACTTCACACCAAGGATGTCCTGGATCTAAAAGTCATTTTGACATAGTAATGAGGAAACCTCTTGACAACAACAGATTGTTACCAAAGAGAAAAACAAATTTATTTCTCTCACTCAGTACTACATGGGTTCAGGAGACTCTTGTGATCATAGTTTGAGATATGGGTATCAGACCCAGCTTTTGAAATATCAAGAGAAGTGTTGCAGTCACTGTCTTCTCTTTGCAAACTGTACTAAGTATTTGAGCACCGTTTTTCAGCTGTGTGGTCAGGATGCAGTCTACCTCAACATACCACAGCTAATATTCCACTCACTCCTACAGCCAACTTTAAAACAAAGCAGCTCATAAAAAGGCTAGACAGTCTGTTTTAGCTACCTTCTGCCTTTTCATTTAAGAAGTCTGCTGCAAAGGCACAGCAGATACTCAGAACGAGACACTGCTGCATTCACAGCTCATGAGTATAAATCATTCCCTCCAGCCTCACATTCAAGGGTCAAGTCCAGCTCCAGAGAAGGATGGCTGAGGTCCATGTCTTGGAAAACATGCCACCTGCAGGGCTCTAGGTATTAAGCTCCCAATACCAGCTGAAACATTATTGGGCTGTGGAGACACCCCCTCTACCCTTTACCACAGACCTCTGCCAACCCTGCATGGTATTCAAGTAATTTCTCATTTAGCAATCTCAGTAACTGCCAATGCTTTTTATTTTCACAATAATCTCCACCAAGTTTGCAGGCATGCAAATGGACACAAATACTCAACTTCTTTTCTAAAGTTAGATTTAGACTTTGGCTCAAAGGGCAGAGCCCCCACACTTGTGAAGCATTCTACTCCTGTTCCAAAAAGGGCTCAGCATTCCTGCTTTAGCTCCAGCTATCCTTTTAATCTCATACCTTGCACAGCACTCCTGGCTTTATGGCTGCTGTCCCATTCACTGGAAAGCACAGAATTAAAGGGTGTGTTTCTGGGATGAGACTTGCCTCATCAAAAACCTGGTCCTTTTTAGTCTGCTCATTTTTTATTTTTATCTATTTATAATTTGGAGAAAGTAATTAATTTCTATACACCAATTCATCAGTTTCCCTTGTGCAGTACCTTCCACTGAGGCACTCCTAGTGCCTTCACCATTGCCAACAGAAAATGTCAGTGGGGAGCTGCAAGCCAAAGAGCACCTAACAGACTTCTGCTGTGGCACAGACTGAAAAACCAGCACTACTTCAACTGTGAGGGTTAATTCCATTCATCTGACTTTTGGAAAGGGGAAACAGACTTGTATGTTCAGAAACAAATGATCTGTGGAGAGGAACAGCGCAATGGAGGACCAGGGATTTAGCTCCAGAAAACAGCACCTTGCTACGGCTGCCCTGTGTTCCAGTGTGTCCTTCCCCACAGCACAGAGAATTCTCAAAGTAGCTGTGAAGCTTCAATAACCCCTGGGGGGTTCAGTGACTCTGTCAGTGGCACATTTTTTCTGTGTGTAGATCTGGACTTCAGTACAAACCTTTGCTGTTTTTTAGACTCCAGTCTAACATGGCAAGTGTGGTCACTGCTCAGAAACAGCTCAAGATGGGACCTGGATAGTTTGCAGTCTCTGAGAGGGACCAGAAGATACATGCTTCTTGTTTTAGGGAGAAGGGAAGGTCTTTTTGCCAGTTTACTGGGTGCAAACACACAGTCAGAACTGTGGGATCTGACTCTGCTCACCTTGACTTCTGAGGGTCACAAGATCTTTCTGCTCTTCATCAAGTCTCTGCTGATATGGCCAAAATCCACATTACACCCCCAACTAGAGTAAAAGATGAGTTTGGTAGGGAAACTTTGTCCCAGCAGAGCATGAAGGACAGGAGCAAAGCAGAACCAGGGTGACAGATGCCAAAGTGGCCAACAAAAATGAACCTACTGGTCTGGCTGGGGCAGAGCAGAATGCAGCTGGAACACAGCCAACATTAAATATTTATTAAAAAATAAGCAATCAAGAGCTAAGTCACTAATTGCACCTGCAGTGTTAACACTATTTTCTCCAAATGCCATTCCTCCTGACTCTACAAACTTCTGGGGGCTCACAGACTTCCTGTTTTACTCTGTGTGGAAGAAGTGGGATGGCTTCTTCCTTTGTTCCTGCTACTGGCCACCTGCAAGACTGAACTAGTCTCTTCATTTCAGTGCTTCTGCCTCTTCCTCTCCCCTTTTGTTTTGTCTATTTAGCTATTTAGCCTTGGGGCTTTGTGGGTGGCTGCTTGGGTGTTGTGCTTGGTTTGTGGTTTTTTGGGGTTGTTTTTGCTGTTTTTTAAATTTTTGGCGAGGTGGGGGGGATGTGTTGTAATTTTTATTTGGCACTTTACTTATATCTTCAGCCCTTGAGAGACATTGACTGGGAGGGAAACTTGGCCTAAACTGAAATACAAATGTTTTAAGTACTTTGAATTTCAGAGAAATTCAAAAAAATCTAACATGAATCCCTGAAAGGCTTCGAAGGTAAGGGCAAAAAGCAAGGTACAGAAAGTCATTTTAAGTCCCCACTTTTAAGCAGATTTTTAGGAAGAGGAGCTGTTACATGCATGAGCTGCAGTGCCTGGGGCAATGGGACAAACCCTGGGTCTGGGTTTAGTAACACCAGAACACCCACACACTGTGTTTTCAGGCTGTGACTGGCATCAGCAATCCAAAAATTTTTTAAAAAATGTTGAATTCCTCCCTATCAGGAACTTTCTCATGAAAACACACCTTGAGTAAGGGGCTGAAGAGTTTCAGGATCTGTATGTATGCGTGTGCATATGTAGCCACACAGATAGATACACATATATTTATATATTTCTGTGTGTGCATGTATGTGCATGTGCATGTTTCTAATATGTTTTTTAGAGATCCCATTTCCTGTTGGAAGACCAAAGACACGAATAACCCACCCATGGACAAATCAGTTACATATTCTTTACTTCTCAAGCCAAATTTTCCTGGTGATACATAATGAGATTTTACATTCTTTGTGCTTCATTGACTAATTAGATCAATGCAGGCTACTCCCCCTGTCCCTCCCTTTTTGTAGTAGGGACTTTCATTGCCTGTAGCTACACAAGTGTGGCTCCTTTTGCCAAATACTTGGAAATACTGCTAATGGCTTCATTTGAACTCTGCATTGCTGCATATTAGCATGGAGGAGGGTGGGTTGTTTATTTTAATCCATACTGTGATTCCTTTGATGTTGTTTGTAATGAGGAATATGGGTTTATTTATACATATCAGAGCTGTTATAGGAATTTGTGCTTCCCAAAGGATTAGATTCCCACTATCAAACAAAACACGGCGTATACTTAGAAGAAGGGGGAGGCTAACTCGAGGTCAATTTTCCACTCGCAAACTACAGGGCTTAGCCTCCCTCTCAGCTCTTTCCATCCACGGGTCCAAACACTCTGTAGAGAAAGCTATCAGTTATCCCCACGCTGCATGCAAGGGAACAGTCAGGACACCACCCCACACTGCTGCAGGTGACATGGATGGTCAGTGCAGCATTAGTGAAGCCACAGGACCACCGCTGCCTCCAGACTGACACTGCCACGCACACGTTTTTAAAAAAACCACACAGGAGCTACCAAAAATAAAGATGTAAGTTTTACATCCTTGACAGACAGTGGGTAAGAGGGTAGAAAGGATGAAGCTGAAGGGAAGGGTTGGCTGAACATGTTTTTAAAAGGAATACAAAAAATTTAACCAAGGGAATATGTATGGCTCCTGTTACTCCTCCTAACTCCAAATGCTGATACCACAAAACTACAGCACTACTATCTTCTCCCTTCAGAACTCAAAGTCAGTGTACAAATTATTGCAATTATTTAATCCTGAAATTAGGCTTTTATGCCAGAGGCAAAAAGGAAACTGCATCTCCACGATACAGAAAAATGATACCTCACCGCTGATCTCCAGGGTAAGTACTTAGTACCCAAGATACAGATAACTGTTCTGAAAAATGAAAACAAACTCATCATTAAATGAAGTTTCTGACACAGCTCACTCCCATGTAAATTTAAGCCTAACAGTGTACCAGGTCTTACTGCACAAAAGCCTGGAAAATAAATCTGTTTTGCTAAACTGAGTTTTGCTTCCCAGCTACAGGGGCTTATATAATTTCAGCTTCACAAATTCCTCTTAGCATCATTTACACATTTAACTTTTAAAATTACAGTATCTGCCACTTACAGTGGGAGAAGACCTTTTCAGAATACTTTGTGCACTGTCTAGAGCTTCCTTTTCAGAACAGATCTTCTGCTTGGGGTGTATCTTTGTCTCTTCATATGTATTCAATACTAAGTTTTGACCAATTTAGTTACCTATGATTATAGTATTCTGGTGGAAAGAAATTATGAGGGCAAAAGTAGAGGGGGGATTGAACAATGGTGTGACAACACTCCAGATCTGGTATAAAAGGCACTTTTGCAGACCTCTCAGCACCCAAAGTCAGACACAGTGCAGAACTACAGAAGGAAGAGAGCCCATAGACAACACGTGGAGAACCTGGATGCCCCTGGGTGCCAGAGCTGTGCTCTGCACTCAGGGGTGTGTGAGAAAGCCAGCCTTGTCCTCTGACCCAGTGAGCAGCACGTATTCTAGTCACTCCCTAAGCAAGCTCCTGCAATTGCTCGTTTATTCAGGGAACACCAACTCCGTCTGAATGAAACCTCACAGCACTGCTGGGTGACAGAACTCCACTGTACCATTCTCCCATGCCCCAAGTGGCCAAGGTGAAGTGGCACAGGGCCTCGCTGGAGCAGAGGGTAAGGACAGACGGACACCCCCAGCCCCGTGTGCCTGGCACTGCGACAGCCCCAGCTGAGCACATCAGGTCTTACCTGCTGCAGAAAATGGCTTAAGGCCATGTCTGAGCCCCAGCTGCCAGCAAGGATGACAAGCCAGGTCACAGGGATGCTGCAGAGAACCCTGTGTGTCAGCAGAAGTACAGACTCATGGAAGACCTCTTCCCCTGGTTTTACTAAACAAGGCTGAAAACAAGAGAGAGCATCGAAACAGACCAAAATAATGAAATTTCTACCCCTAGATACCAAGCTGACTTAAAAGAACAGCATTTTTAACAACCATTCCATGCATCTATTGGAAATGTATGGGGTTTTTGAGCACGAGGACATGGGAGGAGGCAGCCACTCTTGACTACAAAAATATCAGTTTCCTGTTTAAATGTGGGACTGTATTTAGACTTGATGGCTTATCATCTGAGAAGTTTGTCTGGATATAGGGAAGATTGGTTTGTTTGTTTATATTAAGGATAAGACAGTTTCCTGACTTGGATCACAGTGTTTATATTTGCCAATTTCATGTCAATTGTGAGTAAAAAAATCAACTAATTTACTCAAAGACTGCCTGTGGTGAATTTGTTCAGTACATCCAACCCCAATTCTTTTTATAACAGAATTGGTCATTTCCACACAAAAAATATTTCAAATTTTGGGAATGCCCAGACTATGCAGCTGTTACACAGTAAACTATTAGATACTTAAAGGAAATTCCTCTCAAAAAGGAAGCCGAAGCTGGTTGGATCATAAATAGGAAACTTCCCATGACCTTCCACTGTCTGTATCTTAATACCTGTGTCAGAGTTCCAACTCTATATTCAACACATGAGACTTTTTTTTACTCCCTGACCATGAACAGCCAGCATTGCCTACTCCATTGGTTCTCTAAGGAGCTGTCAAAAGAAGCTGCAACATGGACATAAAAGAGTTTTCAAAAGCTAGGGTGAAAACTTTAACCCACTTATTTGGAAAGATACCAGGGTGAGAAGCTGACAAGCAAAATGCTTTTGGCTTGTCTAGTACTCACTTCTCCAAAGCAGAAGATATCTGAGAATTTATTGAAATGAATTTCATTTCACTCTCTGCTGGGGTCTCTAATGGGGATGGTCGAGTCCATTTACTTTAAAGCACCAAGGCTGAAAAGACAGCCTGATCAAGTTGACTCACCAATGGATTTGTTGCTCAAGAACTCAAAGAGGACCCAGAGGTTATCAGAATAAACTGTTTGAGTGTCATGTGCATGACATAAACCTGTCAGATGTTAACAGTGAATAGATGCAAAGGGCCTCTTCATCTTCTTGTACAAATGCTTGTTTTGGCATAGAAAAATGTGCATTCGTACCAAGTTTAATCTGGAGAAAAAGAAATTAAATCATAGCATAAGGTATCCCACTCCACTTTGGAGACAAGACTTGATCTGACATGTTTAAGAAGTCTGTCTGCTGCTCCATCACTAAACAATTTTGTGTTTTATTATCAATCTGCAGCAGGAAATTTCTTTGACCTCAGCCATCTTCCCCCTCCCAAACCTCACTGGCAATCTTTTATCTTTTGAGAATCATTTGTTACATGTTTTCAACTTCTTTGTCAAGATGGGATATTCACCAACAAAACCAACTTTAACTTTGCATGGACAAAGCTGTCCCGTGCTACTACAATCCTGTGCCTTATTACAATCACAAATCCAAACTTTCAAAAGCCAGGAAATAGATAATGAAGGCATAGAATGATACGACCTTTACAGTGTTCTTAAAAATGGTAACAGCTAGCATTGATTTTCATACATTGTAGCACAATCAATAGGTTATTGGTAACTATGAAAATGAAGGGAAGAAAATTTAAAAAAAAATAAAAATTGACAGTTGTCTGGTAGATCTCAAAAGTAGAAGACAACAAAAACCATGGGTGAGAAGCTCTTGACTAGGGATGACATCAGGTGCACTGATTCTGTGGAACAAATGGGATTCCTCCTGTGAGCTGTCCCCACAGTGGGAACAAACTGGTGACACACAAGGTAGAACTGCCACTAGGGTGTTGCACTGACACCAAAAGGAAACCCCTCCGTGCATAAGCACCACACAAAGTCCACAGACCCACATTCCATAATGGCATGACTACAAAATGTCAAAGACAAGGAGAAGATGATGTTGCTTTTGCAGCCTGTATGGCCATGCCAGAAAGCCTGTTGGTAAAACAAGGCAAAAGGCAAAGGCTTGTACCAAGAACAGTTTTGACATTTGGTCTGCTGCTGAATCCTCAAAGGTGGATTCACCAGATCAGAACATTAAAAGCGTAAGTCAAACCATACAAGAAAGAGCAGAGGCCAAAGGAGAGCCTGTGGCAACTCTGCAAAGATGCCTTAAATCTTATTTACTGGCAACAGAAAGTTTGCATTTATGTAGCATTTCATAAACCTTAAATTAATGAGGCTTTAACAAGTTAGAAAACACCAACCCTCTCCCACTGCAGGGGCACAAGATGTTGAAACACTCAGCCAAAGGTCTTGCAGCAAGTCAGTACAAGCACCACCTACTTTTGTCCCCTGGGGATCTACTTTATGCTGGAAGATTTCCCCAGTGCAGCTGTGCCAGAAACACCCACTAGCAGAGGAACACCTCATAGAGAAGGAAGGAGGAGTGATGGAGCTCTCAGGGTAACACAAGCACCCCGAGCAAAGGACCTTCCTGGCCCTCGCAGAGGCTGAGGGACACGACTTCCACACTCCTAACCCTCCCAACTCCTAGACCTGGCCCCAGCCCCAAATCTGACCATCTCCCAGCAGTTCACTTAATGTCACAATTTAATAATCTGTAAAGTTAAGCAGGGAACAACTCTGCCCTTCACAAGAGCTCTTCAACTTTGTAGAACTGGGTGGTGCAAACTTTAATCCTTCTCTAAATGGAAATGTCTCACAAGACGCTCTAGAAAGTTGCTGCAAAAAAAGTATCTCCCTAGGGGAACAAATCCAAGGCTGGACCTTATTAAACCACTGCTAAACACAACCAGCCTGTAAGAAAAAACAACAAAACAAAACCCCCAAACCCAGGAGTTTTGCAATTACTCCTCTGGGAGAATCTTCAGGAAGTTCTGCTTCTGACCTCTGTCACCTCCAAGATTCCCCAGGGAATCTGGGATTAATTGCTCGTGGTCCTGCACCCAATATTTCTGAATCACTAAGGTAATGTCACACCTTAGGCTGGTCTTTGCCAATTTAAAGTAGGAATTCAGCAGGGCAATGTACATTTTTTGTACTTTTTTTCTAGTTTGGACTAGCAGGCATTTCCGAAGCACAGCACAGCCTTCAAGAGTAACTTCCAATCTAAGCATAAATTCACAGGCACAAGATTTCTCAGCTGCAGTGGTTTCTACACAAGCTGTCAAGGCAGTGACAAGTTGGGCATTGAAAATTTGCTTAAGTTGACATTATTTTTGTGGGAGCTGTGCAAACAAACCCAAACGATTCTCTTTTTAATGCTCATGACAAATATTTCACCTGCATTTTATCAAAGACACATTTCTGTGCTTGTCATCCAGGTCCTGCTTCATGTTACTACATGCAGGGAGTACTGGCTCTACATTCAGCTGCTGGTTGCAGCTTCTCTTTTAAACATCTTTATTGATTTGATTTAATAACATGCCACCCATTATTATTCTGATCTGACAACAGACTTGGGTAGCTCTATTATTTCCAGTGAGGATGAATCTGCACCAGAAAATGGAGAGTTCAGGAACAGATATGCAGTGAGAACAGGGAATATGTAGAGTATCCTATGCTGTTGTATGACAACACCATTTATCAGTGGAAAGCACAGAACTGTTTTTCAAAAAAGAAACACAACTGCTTTGCCTTCCAATGAAGAAACCTGACACCTGCCAAATTACCAATTCATTAACTGGTTCACAGATGTCCATCTCAAAACCATTTAAGAACACAGGTAAATTCATACATTGCTCCACATTGAAGTCCCCTCTAGTCAGTGGATAACACCCACACTGCCACAAAGATGCACAGCTCCCACTTCTATACAGTGCTAACAGGAACAGGACCACATGGCAGGCTGGACAGCAAATTACAGGGAATATTCCTTCCTAACCCCAGATCCTGAGTCTGCATACACACACAAGGCACATCAAGTACCTCTTAGGAAAGGATTTCCTGTATTGCCTCAGACAATGATTCAGTGTCATGCCTCCAGATGTGGCCAGGGTGAGTAGGTCTTGTTGGTTACACACAAGACACAGAAACATTCTGAGTCCTATAGGCATGCAGCTGGAGCCATGAGAGTTAACATCACTGCAACCTCACTGGGCCAGAGTGAAGAAAAACAAAGCAAAGAAAAAACAAAGGAACACAGAAGGATTCAGTAAAAACAGTGTTAAATTAATAAAAAAAAGAATTTATATCTTACCTCACTGGAAAAGGCAACTACATCACTTGAATTGTTCACAGGTAGCAGAGAATTTGGATGAGACAAACAGCCATTGTTTCTGGGTTAGGAAACACTCACATGACAAGAGCAGTGAGGCCCAGAAGGTAAATTAGAGGACTGACTATCCACACTGTTTGAGCACCGTTTGTAAAACCCTTCTAACAGCTGTCTAAGGGAAGTGAGACCTGAAACCAAACCAGATGTTTCATGATAGACATTGGTGAAATTGCTGCATGGAGTTTGTTAATTCTGATTATCTGATAAAAGATCCATTCTGAGATGTTTTCAAGGCATGGGGTTTGAGTGGGACTTTGCT
Source organism: Erpornis zantholeuca (assembly GCA_013400515.1). Lineage (NCBI taxonomy): Eukaryota > Metazoa > Chordata > Aves > Passeriformes > Timaliidae > Erpornis > Erpornis zantholeuca. Next base: position 104,307 of record VZTN01000147.1, read on the forward strand.
CCTGTAGATCTGTATTAACTGCTAGGGCCTTAAACAGATGGACTGGCTGTAGGAATGGAAGGTGACAGCAGGGCAGCTGGGGCCACAACCTCACTGCTTGAACCAGACTGATAAGGAAGAAACCCCAGGGAAGAGGAACAAAAACCAGTTCTGCTTCCCTAGAGACAGATCTCACCTGACTTCTCTCCAAGGACACAGCTTTTGGGCCTAGGGCCTCTCCAGTGCTTCACCTGCTAGGTGAGAGCAACAGGGTTTTCAAAATAAGACTAAAATATGAATGTGACAAAAAGGAGGCAAGTTTTACATTACATGAAACTACTTAGGTTCTAATGATGTCCTTCCTGGAAAGTTTCTTCTTGCCTTAAATGTGCCAAAAATGTTTGATATTCTAACAAGGAATAAAACCAGATCCATAACTAGGAGAAAAAATGCACTCTCTCCTTGCCACCCATTTAACAAATCACAACCTTTTACTTTTAAACACATAAAATCATCTTACCAATAAATTTAAAAAGCACATGACCCAAAGTGTCATATAATCATGAACTAGTGGGCAACATAAAAATGACAATGATCAAGATGACCCAGTAGTGGGAATCAAGAGAAGGAAATGACCAGCCTGAATGTATTTCCCTACAACGTTGGCTATTCATTTGTCCAGGTATGAAAAACCCCATTGAGTGACACTGACCATCAGTTTTAAGTTACGAAGTTTACAATTTAGAAAACTACAAATAAATTAAATATTATAGAATGTCTTGTCTCAGCAGTCTGCTTGGCAACCTCTTAAAAACTGCTTTCCTGGTCTTGCTGAAGAGCACATTTCCTTTTTCTGCTTCTCCTCCCTTCTACTAGAAATGTGAACAGCACTGCCATACTGCTCTCCTTATTTCCTGTCTGTTTGCTGTTGCTCTCATTTTTACATCAGCACTAATGCAAAAACCACTGCAAACCATGCACAGGCTGGGCTTTACAAAAATAACCCTATTTGTCAACCTTTTAATTCCTCTGCTAAACAAAGGAACAGAAAAACCACTCACACAACTAGGTTTCCATAAGTAATGGAAAGAGCAATGCAAAGAATCTATAGACCCATTCTTTAAAAACTATGAACAGGGAAAAGAAGACTATGAAAAAGGCTGCCCTTGCTAGTTTTTTGAAGGTAGAAAAAAATGTGAAACAAAAGGTCTGAGGGGAAAAGAAGAAGCAGCTTTCAAAATAACACCACACAAAACACCACTGTGTTAGCAGGAAAAAAGGGGAAAGGGTAGAAGGAAAAGGCTGAGGAGAAAAAGAAAAAAAAAAAGAAAAGAAAAGAAAAAAGGGCCACAAAAGAGAAAAAAAGCCAATAGCTTGAGTGTTAGGATCTTTACCACTGTCAACTCACAAACCTGTCAAACATTTTCCTCCCATCTACTATGTTTCTTTCTTCAATACTACAGTCCTTCTGTAAGGAAGGAAAAGGGGAGGCAGAAGAAAAATGATTGCACTAAATTTACATAACTGCACAACACAGGAGATTTATCAGCATTTTTTAACAGCCCAATCAGCCAAACAAATTGTCTGCAGAACTGCAACAGTAACCTATTGGAGCTCTTACCATCGGCAACATCACAAGTGTTTTGGGAGAATCAAATCTTTTATTATAAAAATCAATCACAATTCCCATTCTGTTCCTCGATCCCCTAGGAAAAAAAAAAAAAAGCCACAAAAACCTGAGTGCTGCTAATTTAGCCTTCTCACTAAAGAATGAATACCAGATAAAAAGGGAGCCGACAGCTGGCCCAGAGCCAAAAAGAAAGCTTTCAGGCACAAAAATTGCCGAGAACAATGTTCTGCACTCAGAATTTTTTTCCATGCAACTCTGTACAGACAAGACAGGCATATCTGGCAACATGGCTAAGAATATACATTTATGATGGAGTACACTGCCTTTTAAAAGGAGAAATAAATTAGAGATTAACGCCTTTTATGCAAGCTGCAAGGAGAAGAATTCCTGGAGCAATTCAATTCAGCTCAAGGAACAAGGCTTCTTTCAAAAAGTCACCCTTTAACTGGGAAGGGCGCTTCTTTGCAGGGAGTCTGAACTGAGAAATACGCAGCTCCTTGCTTTCTATTTATAGTCATTCAGGCAGTGAATAGCCTCATTCCAAATGCCACAAGGCATACTCACAACCTTTTATTCCAGAGACCTGATTTGTGTTTCATTTCAAAAAGTCCAGCCTGATGAGGAGGAAAAAAAAAAAGGGGGGAAAAAAAAAGAAAGAAAAAAAAAGGGAAAAAAAAAAAAAAAAAAAAAAAAAAAAAGAAAAAGAGGGACGGAGAAAAACGGCAATGTGTCCTGCAACAGAAACACTTTTTCCCCCAACTCTTCCTTTATGAAGTTGGTGCTGGAGAGTGTGGAAAAAAGGGTGAGTTTTTATTTAGAAACTTTCCTATGGGAAGGTAAAGAAAGTGTGAGCTTTGGAAATGGATGCATTTTTACTCATTTAACACTGAATGCCAGTTGCCCTGCAATTTAAGCGAGTCTAGGGGAAGGAGAAAAAGGAGCGAGGGGTGAAAGCATTTCAATTACTTGGCTTTGAAGGACCCTCCTGAATGAGAAAGAGACAGAAAACACTTGTCAAATGCAAGTTCAAGTGAAAGCCACTTCTGCCAATGAAGTGTGCAGATGGCTGTGGGGGTTCCGCTGAACCCTAACTGGGCCTCTATTATGTCTTTATTGCTCACAAAAAGGCAAGGGTCACCTTCAGTTTAGAATAAGTTAGCATCCTTTCCCACAGAATGACTCTGGTCAATCAAGCCAAGCAAAGGAAGTCTTCCTTTGAGTGACTGCTATCCCATCACTGCACTGAAGAATTTTTAGAAAGGATAAATAGACACAAAAAACCTTTGGTCTCATCCACACTACTGACATTTATCAGAAAAATTTCCCACCACTGCAGGCAATCTTGGGAGAACTGGGGTAGGCTGGTGGTGGCTGTCATGTATGTCTGTTAGATTTCTCTCCCATTAGCCCTGGATGATACGAGTCTAAAAATGGTACTGACAGCTTTCAAAATTTCACTAATAAGATGTGGCATGAAAAGCAAGTTCCACACCTTTAGTTGTAGTGTGAGTTCTTCAGAAGCATGGGAACCTCACCAGGCCAGCCCAGCACACCAAGTTTCCTGTTTCTTACAGCATCCAGGTTTCACTACCAAAACTTGCAGAAATTTGTGCTGATAGGCCCTGTGGTACCATCCCCTGCCCTCGCAGCACTGCTCACAACAACCCAGCTGGAACATTCCCATACAATGTCCTGTGCTGCTGGGAAATACCATCGCTAACGCAGATGCCTTTACAAAAATGACCCAACAAAGCTGAAACAGGAGACTGGAATTTGTGTCTGTGGCACAAAATTCTGCATTCTTCTTTTAAAAAGCCCACACCTAAGGTCACTAAACACCAAGAAAGGGTTCTAACGAGAGCAGGGGCAGGACTTTTTCCCAGTGAAAAACCAACCTACCCAATAGGGCAAACTGTGCATATTGGCATCACTGTCTCTAACTGGCACCACAACTCTCTTCCAACACTGCTCTAAGATAGTATTCATGGGATCACAACTGCTGGGCAGCAAAAGTCACCTTCCCTCTAGGTTAGAGGTAAGCTCTATGGCAAATTCAGCATTTTCCTTGGGGAAATACACAAGAAAATAGGAAAATTAAATCACAAAAGGTAACAAGGTATTTAAAGGAAAACACTCATGGCTATTGGCAAACAATACAGCAAGTAACTTTGAGAAGGTTACTAAGTTAAAACCGCTCTCAACCATCCTACCTGCTAGTCTGACAAAGAAACTCCAAGTTACTCCAACTTCCATAGAAGCCAACTTTTTCTCAGCAATTGGAAAAAGACACACTTACTCTGTGCCAGAATATACATCAGGTTCTCTTAAAGGGGGGGCTCATTTCCACACACCATAGGTACAGAAGCCTTTGTGCCACTACATACAAAATCCCTCTTTTAAATACAGGAAGCTGGTCCCAGCCATGGAAGTAAAGCAGAATTCTCTCCCTAGCCAGAGGAAAAGGGTGATTTGATATCAGATAGCCTAAAATAATTCTTCAGGGAGAAAGGAGAGCCCCAATCATGTAAAACTCAAATAATTCTTCAACTTTGTAATTTAATACATCCTCAGGATTTCCTCTCGATAAATATGTCAAAAGCTGCACATACAGAAGTAATTCCTGAGCACTCCACAAAGACTAAATTTAGAAGCTGCCTGTCAGTTGTTTCTTTTTTAAGATGTCCCTTTAAAAGACTAGTTCAAAACAAAAGAGTTCCTGGATAAATCCACAAGATACAGAGATTTTTATGGCAATAAGCTGCCAGTATTTGTGTATTTTTTCACTTTGAAGCTGTTGGATACAGTACCAAGCGGGGTGTATAGAAGTTTAAGAGAATCTCTGATCAAAACCATCCTATGAGGGATCTCATTAAACCAAAACATTATTGGGAGTTTTCTACTAGTGCATTAATTGACATGACTGACACAGGCCACATCATCTCCTGGAACATCCAGGTGGGACAAGAAGTCCTTGCTTCAACTGCTTCTACATGACAGGGTTTTGCTGCAAGGCTGGTTTTGCTCTGCTTCTTTACAGATGAGAATTTCTAGTTATTTAGGATGCTGAAGGCAAGGTCAACTAATATGAACCTTGCACTTGGAGCAGAGAAACAAAACTACTAGATGTTTTTCAGTTCCTGAAAATTGAGGAAGGGAGAAAGAGAGAAGGCTAATCCAGTATCTCAGCACAGAAAAAAAATCTCTTTACTACAGAAAAGATTGGCCTTTGTGGAAAATCCATTTATGCTCAACAGTGGCCCAGACAACAGTCTTCACTTCAGACATGTAGCTGCCTTTTCCATATGTATGGCCTAGGCTGTGAAGAAAAGAACTGGCATCTTGAATTTGATTTGCAGTTAGTTATCTGGGAAATCTCAGCTCAAAGAATTAAGAATGTGCTCATGGCACCTCATGCTGCCAAGGAGACACAGTACACACCTTGAGGACTGATGCCTCCACACCCCTGTCAACTGGGCTGCTGCATTTCAGCCAAAAGGTAAAAATAAAGATAAAATAAAGACCAGACAAACTGAGGCTAGGTCATCATTCACCNAGCAGAAAAAAATTTTCTCAAGACTTCTGAAGAATGGAAAGTTTTATGTATCTCCAAGAGCACTACAGAACACAGGGTGGGACTGGCCACAGCTTGGCTGTGTTCCTTTTAATAAACACTTTCTTCTTCAACACTGTCATACCTTCCACTTGCTCAGGGTTCAGATACAAGTTCACCTGGCAGCTAACACTGAAAAAGGGACAGGAGGAAATTCACCTCCCTAAGTTTATCTTCTTCTCTTCAATGCTCTCTCTGCTCTGTGAACACTTCCTTTCTACTTAGCTTAGAGCAGAAAGGTGTGACCCTTCTGTTCTGATCTAAAGCATCTCATTCTGTAAAACTGGATCTGACTTTCAACAGCTCCCACACTTGGCAAAAGTTCTCTTAGGAGTAAACAAAGCTCATGTGGTGCAAGGTATAAAATAACATATTGAAATGCCTAATTAAGCAGTAAGCAAAACACAGACAAACTGATCTTGTAATTAGAAGAGTGGTGCTAGAAGGCCCTATGCTCCTGAATATGTGCATTGTTTGCTGGCAGGTAGAGGCTGGCTATATTTCTGTGTTCCAGAAAGAGGTAGTATCACATCAGGAAATCCTGAACCAGAGTTCAGGGTTTAGAAACATGTAACAGACTCAGAAGAGTTTAAATTCACTAAAAGCCATTAAGATCTGAAATCACTCATCAGTGATTTCAGATCAGTCTGACCTACTGAACACTACAGATCATTGTATGTCATCTCAGCAGTCTGTTCCCCACTACAAGCTGGCGTGTACAAGGCTGGACAAACTGCAACATCATTTTTGTGATAGCAAATTACTCAAGAAAGATCATTCAAAACATGCATGAGCTGAAAACTCTTAATTGCAGAGGAAGTTGAGACTCCACTAACATCCCTGAGAGTCTGAACTGAGGTGCTTACTCCTGACCCCAAATCTGGTGACGAGTCTGATGTTGCAAGCAGAAAACAGCTAACAGGCAGGTCAGAGAGTGGGGATTCTTCAACAACAGAGAATAAAAGATCCTCTTCCCCTGGCTGCCAGGTTTCCTTCTTCTTCCTACAGGTGCACACCCCTGTGAGGCCTCATATAATTTTGTAGAATTAGAATTTGTTTTCATCAAAGATACAGCTCTCTTCCCTCCCAGAAAGTCTGTGCTCCATCCCAGTGAAGTCCCTCTGGGAAAAGTACACATAACTGATTGGCCATCAGTCTTAACAAAGTCTCAGAACTGTCAGAACCCTGTAACAATATTTTTTTAGGTTGTCCAAATGACTCCTTCTGTCTATTCTACAATGGCTATGTGGCTCCTGGTAAAAATCTGGTCCCAAGCTCACTTGTACTCTTCCCTTCCAGAAGCTTAAAAGATAGTTGGCTATACACCAGGTCTTTGGACACCACTACAAACAGAGCTCTCATGTGGTGAAGTTTGCTGAGCAGCTCTCTTCAAGTGAAACAAAAATTTCCCCACGCACCTACAACAGCATTCATGCTTGCTGGTTCTTCAAGCTAAACACAGAGCAATAGAGGCCTAACAGCTCCTTCAGATCGGTAACAACACATACAACTCTCACAAACCACACAGACAATCTCCAACAAAAAACATACCCAATGGCCACAAACATGCACACATGTCACTCCTCCAACAGCACAGCTTGATGCCAGTCAGGAGAGTAGTGCACTGCAGACAGAGAAACTAGGAGTGGCAGCATCCAAAGGAGCAGCCCAGGCTGCAGGAATACAGTGCTGAACGGAGCTGTATGAACAGCAGGGCGAACACGTGGTTTGCCAGCCCACCCCTGACATGTGCTATTCAACATTAACCTATTGCATGTCAGCATCATGTGATGCATATCACTTCACATATGTAGCACTTGCAGCTGGAAATGACATCATTTACAAATTTACCAGAAGAAAAAAGTAGAGGATGTAGTAAAAAATATAAGAGATACATATATATCTCATTCATCTAAGCATCACAGTGTACGCTGCAATTAATAACATTTCTTTGCCACAGTTTTAAATGGAATTGGATCAAATGTCACTGAGAAGTTTCAAAAGATCCCCCACTGAAATTAAGGCTCCCTCACTACTATAAATCAAAGTGATTTTATTAATGCACCTGCCTATTTTAGACTGATCTAAGGTGTAGATCTGCTCTTTCAGTTAAGGGGACACTGCATTCCTTATTTCTATATCCATTTAACTTTTCTATTCTCGTATATTAATATAAATATGCAGTGTGGGGATGATTTACACTACATAAGTACAAACTAGGTCTTCTGAAATGCATTTGTATTTATAGAACAACAATGCTTTGAGATTTTTATGGCTAATGAGCGTGTGGCAATAAGTTTAAATTAGTAGTTATCCCAATGAGATTTGCCTGTTTCAGTAAACCAGTCCAGAATATCTTCCAAGTAGTTTATTACACTACACAGGTTTTTTTAATCCTTTGGTGAAAAATGTCAATGCAGAGAAACACACACCAAAAAATGCATCAGTTATGAGAAAATGTCTCATGTATAAAGTAAACACTGGGTCTTTTAGGTCAAATGATTGGAAAATAAAGTGTAAGACGTGAAGTATACTTGACTTGTTTAGAAAAAGCAGCCTTAAATTAGTTTAATTATACTTTTTTTCTCCCCAGTACAACTGACTTCCACAAATCCTACTTCTATATTCAAGTTGCAAATTCTTCCAAATATCCTTTGACATTATTTATGCAGAATGCGATCAACAACATAGAAATTATAAAGCTTGTTTCCCAAAATTTCAAGGACAGCCCACATAACTGCACCTTGGAAAGAAATTTCAATGAGCTCCATGCTTGTCACCTGGTGCTGACTTACTCTTTAAACTTAAAACACCTTATAAACTTGCAAAGAATTACTGTATGTGATACGTTATTGTGTATGCGATAGTTATGTGATTATGAATCTCCCACAAAAAAAACAAATGAAGGACATTTGTCAACAGAAGGAAAGGGAAGAGGGGGATATGGTGAAGCTGCCAGAAGGGATAGTCTGCTGAATACTTATTCCAAGAATATTGCACAAGCTCAACTCAAATGCATACGTAATAACAGGCACCTGAAAATTTCATAATTGCTCATTATGCAACTATACCTTAGGCAGTTTAAGCAAATACTGAAGAAATAATACATGGGAAAACCTGGCTCACCACAATTTTTTTAAAAGGAGAATTAGGAAACTATACACGTGGGCCTTTGCTTCTCTCTCTGTTGGAATCCTGTAATCCTTATTAATCTGCTGTTTGTTCCTGGAAAGTAACTTTTCTCTGTCAGTAAAATCCAAAATTCAGTTGGATCAATCCATGCCCCTTACTTGTAGCTGAAGCTGTGCACACAGACACATGATTTTGACAGACATGACTCAAAATTCACTATCTACTTTCTATTTGCCACGCACTTTGTCCAAGTAATTTAAAAAAATAAACTTAAAACCTGGGAACAATGTTACCACAGGGTGCCAAATTTGCAGCGAAAGCCCCATAGGCTCCTGTCACGCAAAATTTTGACAAGCCTTGCCAAGTGGTTTCTTCAGGATGCAAACTGCTTGCAAAGTGACTGGGCCCCCTTTGTGTCACAGCTGAATGCTGCAGATGGGAAGGTTAGAAAAGGGGTTTTGACAGGAAAGGGTAACTGCTGTTTTCACCCTGTGAAGTTCTCCGTGCACAAATAAAACACAGTCTCCTGGTACAGGACAATGCTTGGTGCACCCTCAACAGCTCTGCAGAGATTATTTCCTAATTGTGGAAGAGTGCACCCAAAAGTAATGTCACAGTGTGTTACCAGAACCGAACAAATCCACCCCTGAAGCAAACCAACCCACCCAGAGGCATTCATAGCACATTTCAAACCCGAGGTCCAGGAAACACAGGACAGATGCCTTCAGCCGATCAAATTTCCAAGCTGTACAAAGTTCATTCACTGTTTAAGAACTTTAAATTCGAACAGGCCTTCCCAGTGAGGGTAAGATGACTCCCTGCAGATCTAAAATACCAGAAACCAGAGCAGAATACCAAGCAGAGATACACACTAACAGGCATAATCTATATTCACTCTCGTGGATTTTTCTACGTGGAAAGCAGTTGAAGGCACGTCATGTGATGAATGCAATTCTCAGTTACCATCTAACAGCAATTTGGGATCCCATCTTCAGCACAGACAGGGCAGGACCTCCTTCACTCTCTGCAGCAGCTTTCTGAACTGTGTAGGGGCGAAACACTTGAAGACTTCCTTCCTCAGAAGCACTCAGCATAAATCTGAATGTCATTTCAGGTGAAGCAAGAACTCCCTCCTTGCAGTGTAGCAAGAGAGTAAACCACCCAAAACACCATCTTTTTTTTTTTTTTTCCTATTGCTACCTAATGAGCTACAAAACAGTTAGATCTTACTATCTATAATCTGATTTATGCTGGTCTTAGGTGCTAAGAGAAACTAAATTTATCCAGTAACACACTTCAAGGTAGTTTTAGGTGCCTACTGGGAAAAAAGAAAAATCCCAATACCCAGCTGGGTCAACTACAGTGTAAAATATAAATATGTATCTTTGACGTGAAGTCAGCTGATTTCTGTTTCTGACAAGTTGTGGATGCAACATACATACATACATACACTTACAGAACAAATCACTGAGACAGTGGGTGCTACTAGAATGGCATGTTCTTGGCAACAAAACACAAGCATGGGAAAATGAGTTTATGCTGAATGACTTCAGCAGCAAGTGAAACTGGAAATGCCCCACCTCAAACACCATACAGTGAGGTTTCGTGCATATTAGGGCCAGTAGAGTCACACAAAAGAAAAACTGGGTAAATAAAAAGCCCTTACATTGGTTTCTCTGGTTTTCCTAGACTTTGATGTTAAACCAAACAGTATTGCTGGATTTGCTGCCTGACAGTGAAGTGAGAGAAACTGAACAGATCACTTAACCCCGTGAAACACAAGGCACAACTTTGGCCCCAGCTATAAAAGGTGGTGTCTGGAATCTTCCCTGTTCTGCAAGCTGAAAGGTAAGGGGAGACATGATCTCTCTGATAGTCAAACTCTGTATTAGCTACTGCCAAACACTGAGGTTAAATAACTGGAGCTAGCAGACAGTCTAGTTTCCTCTCTTCCTTAGGGCAAAATCTGGAGAAAGCAATCGTTCCTCAAAATTTATTTATCTAAATTATTTATCAAAAAATGCTACATATGCCACTGCCCCAAACAACAATAAAACTCAATTGATTTCACAGGCCAAAGTAGAAATTTCCCTCCTCAAATTCAGGTGCAGACTCCCTACATGGTTTTCAAAGCAGTAGGTACATTAAAAATTACTTCTTGTCCACAAATCTGGACACCACATAATGATTAACATCCTGAAATATGGCTTTTCAGGGCTTCCATATCCACTGGCTCCTGCACATGAACCTTGCATTAAGCCTTTTGCATACAGCAATTTTAGATAGCAGTTCCAAGCACCACAGACAAGCCAAAACATCTTTTAAACAAATTTTACCTGAGTGTCCCAATTTGTTGCAAAAGCCTCAGGTAAAACCTGAGATTTCAAGCAATTAAATTACACTTGGAGCAATGTAGACATAACAAACATAACATTTATTGCAGAAGTTTTCTGAACCACATGAATGTACTTCCTTTCTTCTCAAATATGTCTTGTTATGCTAAATATCATTTTAATATTAATGAAACAACAGACTTCTCCAAAAATGGGTAAACATACCCAAGTCAAAGCTGCATATGAGAGCTGCACTTGTTTTCTACAAATGCACCCAAGTACAGCTCTATTACTCACCTCAATTTTATCTGTTTTTGCATCTCCCCAGTAAAGCTTGTTCTTTTCAAGATCCAGTGCCAAGCCATTAGGCCACCCAAGGGATGTATTCACCAGAACTCGCCTTTCTGAGCCATCCAAATAAGCACATTCTATCTTTGGACTTTCACCCCAGTCTGTCCAATACATGTAGCTGTTAAAAAAAAAAAAAAAGAGGGGGAACAGTTAGTGCATGCAACAGGCAAAACTAAGTGTTAAGATCTGCATTGCTTTCTGCTTCCCCAACAGCAACAAACAAGCCAACTCAAACTGTAATCAGCGAAGACAATATAAAGTTTGAGCAGTAAATGAATTAAACTATTGAAAATATGCAGTGGCCCAAGTCTTTCATAGCTAGGATAACACTGAAGGTGCAAAGAAAAAAAAATTCAACCAAACACGCAATGTATAGGTTCATTGAAAAACACTGTATTTAGAAGTCACCTTTTATGTACACAGTTATCCAAGGGATGAAGCAAGGGAAAACCAGTCATTTTCTGAATAATCAGTACACACACCATCCTGCAATTTTCACTTTTTCAGTTTCAGGAGACCACAAGCTGGACCCAAAGAACTCCCACAGGGCTATCACTAAACACAGAACTTACCCCATTACAGGATTGAGCACTATGGCTCGAGGCTCGTCCAGGTTTTCTGAGATAAGGATCTTCCTCGACGTCCCGTTCAGCCGGGTCACCTCAATGCGGTCCGTGCCAGTATCAGTCCAGTACAGGTTCCTGGCCACCCAGTCCACAGCAATGCCATCTGGATGGTTGATTTCTGTGGTCACCAGAGTCTGGGCTCCAGCACCATCAAGGTAGGCCCGACGAATTGCCCGGACATCATCATCAGTCCAGTAGATGTAGCCTTCCACGGGGTCATAGTCTATGGCAATTGCGTGTCTGATGTTGTCTATCTGCAGAATAATGTCAGTGAAATCTGGCATGTCCAGGGAAATCCTCCTCAAGTCAGTTCTTCTAGCGAGCAGCAAGACTTCCTCAGCACCTGGGGAGAAAAGCATTCACAGCATCATTTCCATTGCTTCTGATGGGAAGATTTCAATAGAGCACAGCAGGCTGTGAACTGCTACTGTCGCTGTAACAAGAAAAGATTCCCTTAAATAAGGATATCAAGATTTCAAAATATAGACTTGCTTATATTTTAGATGACAATTTCCCCAAGCCTTCTAAACTAATACAGACCACAGCAATCTGTCTCTAGAATAAAAAAAAAAAAAAAATCGGTGGGTGCAGGTCCAAATATTTCATCACATTATAGAGACTTGCTCAGCCAAATATCTCACTAGCTCTATCAGTGCACCAAACAAGTTTTCACACATTCCCTACGCAATAAATGACAGGGGCTAACACAAGACTGGAGTATTTTGTAAACAAATTCCATTAATGATTTGCTCCAGACAGTCCAACAAGAAAACAAGTCACAACCACAGCAAGTATTTATCATGTGGCCAAAGTGGATGCCAAACTAATTCTAAGACAATAGGATTGGGGTTTTTTTCTCTCCTCTGTTTTTCCTCCCCACTGCAAAGTTTAACTGCTTATAGAAGGGGTGCCAAACAGCAATTTGGAGTATATTTCAAGGACAAATGACATCTTTAGTGTTGTCTGACACTGAAGTGGCAGCTTCTTTTATTAGTGAAAAAAGAGGACAGACAGCAAAATGTGCAGTTGTTTACTAAAGTTTCACTACATCCACCCATGCATGCTTCAGTACAAAAAGAGAAGCATGTGGGTTTTTTCCTACTTCTGTTACCAAGTTGATGCTGTGTATTTTGAAAACTGACAAGGAAATTTTATTGTTTAGCAATACTCCAAAACCAGAAACCTGAATAGAAGTCATTGGTTGTATTTCATCCAGACCAGCAAACATCAGTAGGAGGTGGCAATTTCCAGTTCCCCCCAACAGCTGAGATTGAATGAAAATGGCCAATATGGGGACCTATCTTTTGAGCCCACTAAGAATAACAGAAATTCAAATCCCCATGAGAATATTGTTCTAGAAATATTTCACACTTAGACATGCTTATGGAGTCCTGGAGACTCAGAAGTTGAATTTATTGTACAACAAAACCGAATTCATATTCACTATGGGTGCTGGATTTGATTTTGGGTTTGGAAATCCGGGTTTAGCCTCCACATAATATCTTAGACAGACCCACACAGCTCCACAAAAACTTGTGCTGGCACGGGGAGGGGCTGCAGCAAGAATGTTTCTTCCAGTCAGCATCAGCTGACAGGGTTTGAAAAGGACAGCATCACTTCGAGGGAAGGCTTGGGTAGAAGGAGTAAAAACTCCTTCTTTTGGAGCTCAAAAAACCCCTTAAGAAAAGGAGGGAGTGAAAGTCCATTCATTCATGACAGCAAAGCAAGAGAGACATCTACCATCACACATCCATAACACAGATTTTATAATTTCAAAGGTTTCAGGAAGACTGTTTCTTATGCTTGAAACTTCTGCTGTCTTCTCTGGACATAGCAAAACTAGTAACCTTTCTGCTGAGGGAATAACATGCCTCAGCAATCAATAGAAGGCACTGCTAGCAAAAGTATTCCTTTTCAAAAGCTTTATGAATGTCTTGGATTTTAGCACCTTTACTAAACAGTAGAATACATAAACCAGTTTTTCATATTTTAAATTATCGCAACAACAACTGCAGCAGAACCAAATACCTCATGTAAACCAAGTTTTATGTCTAGCTTCTATGCTTCTGAAATATTTCATTATGGGAGTCAAATAAAAACTGTTTAGTGCAAGTTAAGTAAAAATTCAGGCCTCGATATCAGCATGGATACATGGGGACATATCTGGTCATCTAAGTGCTCTACAAACACAGAAGGGGTTTTAAATGGTACATTTAAAAAGACAGGCACGGCAGGTGAGCTGTTGGGTCTGCTCTTTACTTAAGAGAACACCTGGAACGCGGAGCACTCTGCCTCAGGGAGGATGATGAGCAAGTCAAGGGTAAATGGGTTAGGATAAAGAACAGACCAGCAAGGGTGACACTGCTGTGGGTGTTTGTTACATGACACCAGATCAGGAGGAGCAAGTGGATGAAGTCTTTTACAGACAGCTGGAAGCAGCCTCACAGTCGCAGTCACTCTTTCTTATGGGTGACTTCAGCCACCCCCATCTCTGCTGCAGGAACAGCACAGTGCAGTAGGCTCCTGCAGAGCACTGATGACAACTTTCTAACACAGGTGGTGGAGAGGCCAGTGAGGAAAGATGTGCTGCTGGACCTTGTACTAACAACAAAGAACTGGCTGGGGATGTGAATGTTGGGGCAGCCTCGGCTGCAGACCATGAGATGGTGCAGCACAGAATCCTGCAATGAAAAAGCGGAGTCCTGAGTAAGGTCCTCAAGATAAAACCTTCTCTCTCTTCAGATATCTTCTTGAAAGAGTCTCATGGGAACACGCCCCAGAGGGAAGAGGGTCCAAGAGAGGTGATTAATAGTCAAGGAACAGCACGGCAGCTGTTCGGACACCAACAGCACTCAAGTTTTTATCCACCTCAACTTCTGAATTTCTACTGTATTAATGTGCCTGCAATCATAACATTAATACTGAAGTACAAATAGTGCGAAGCAGAGGACTATCAAATGCATGCCTAGCAACTGATAACGCAGCCACTACCAATATTACATGTATTTCTAGGACAACCAACATTACAAGCCTCATTGCATGGGAACAAACAGATAAGAATCAAATGCGTATGTTTTGCCTCTTCACACAAGGGATTGCAGGTTCACCTTGGTTCACTGTGAACAAGTTCAGAGACAGAGGAAGGAACTGTCAAAGGCCCAGATTACGTCTAGAAATGTTGACTAGACAACAGGCTGAAAGACACTGTTAACACCCCCTAAAGTTCACAAGTAGTACCAGAACAACCTTCACTTCTTCACAGCGGCAATAATTAGACTCAGATTTATCTCATCCAGCTCTGTGATAGGTTCACCTCTGCATAAGACCACACCCAAAATATTACTTTGACCAGCAACAACACAGCCCAGACACCCTGAATTAACTACATGACTAGAATCTTCTTGCAAACAGAAGGAAACTATTTGTTTCTGACACATTCAGCTGCTCTGACTCTTTCTGCAAGCACACACTACTGCAGGTATATTCCCAACCTCAGTTCTGTCCCATGGACATATACAGCTGAAAATCAACAGGAAGAAAACTTCTCTCTGCTGATCTAGCAAAGAAAAAGCAAATCTTCAGCTGGCAATTGGGACATATTATTGGTAGCTGAATGGGATGCCTTTTGGTAATTTCTTCCAACATACCTCTAACTGAGGCTTGTGGGTCAAAATAAACAATAAGGGTATTGAGCTACCTGGCCAATTCTGTAGGGATGCTTAAAATTAAGCTAAATATGACACAAAAAGACTCTTGACAGACAGGCACCTACATCCTTGAACATTAAAAACACGAACAGAGAAAAT
This sequence comes from Erpornis zantholeuca, assembly GCA_013400515.1. Lineage (NCBI taxonomy): Eukaryota > Metazoa > Chordata > Aves > Passeriformes > Timaliidae > Erpornis > Erpornis zantholeuca. The sequence continues at coordinate 119,774 of VZTN01000147.1, forward strand.
GTTGCCACAGCACATATCACTGTGTTACACCCCCCACTTGAAAGCTGGTCATAGATCGTTATCCTAAGTTATTTTTGATAGGTGCAAAAATCCTATCTTTTATTACAAGGCAGTTTAGAATTACAGTTCGTTATAACTGTATTTGACTCCATTAGCAAATTTCTGCTAGAGAGAAAGAGCTGGCAGCAGGCTCTGAGCACATCACCAAGAGATGAGAACTTGACACACGTTGTCTCTAAAAACCTGGACAAACATGCTTGCCTGGCTCATTAGCTTTATCTGTATCATGGAGGTATTTTGATTATTAATGTTGGTAGGAATGTTTGCAAGGCTACAGAAGTGCTGTGCTGTGACTTGCCCAGCGTTATCCTAGATACCCTAGAACCTGCCTAACACATTACAGCCAGCTATTTACCTAGCACTGAAGTACTATAGCATATATTTAATTAACTTCATCTTCAAAAACCTCTCTCACTGCAGTCACTTTTCTAACCACAAGATTAAGAGATTCCCGATAGAATTGCTAACTGTTACAACATGGTCACTTATGACACCACACAGTGAACAAAAGATTTGGGGGGGGGGGAGTGGGAAATGCAAGTTATTCCAACATCACAATTGCAGCAACGAAACATTTCCACAAAAGTTTATTAAAACTTTTCTATGCAAACCATAGAGAACCAGGAGGAACTAGGTCAATCTAAAGTTTCCATTTGGGAACTATTTTAAAATACCCAAATTCAAATTGTTTTATTTTTTCAACTGGTTTAAATTTTGAACTGCTTACTTTTCTCTATTCGGCACAAGCCTTCTGCAGACCTGCAACAGAAATTTTCAATAGATCTAATAACCATAAGAGCTGATGAGCTGTTCTGGTTAACATACAATCACAGAAAGGTTTGGGTTGAAGATCATCTAATTCCAACCCCTCTGTCATAGGCAGGGATGCCAACCACCACATCAGATTGCTCAGGGTCCCACCCAACCTGGCCTTGAACTCTTCCAGGGATGCAGTATCAGAAGAATATTTGAGTTTATCAAAAAAACAAAGAAGAAGAGAATATACTCTATTTGCAATTAATAAATCCTAGAGAAAGAGCTGAGGAGGCCTTTTTTTCTTTTTGCTCTTACACAAGGTGCTTTCCTGCCATACCCAGAAATCAGTATTTTTAATATCTACGCTAGGATATCATGCTTGCTTTGATTTGGTTGGTTTGTGCTTTTGTTATTAAAAATTCATGCTTCACTGCTGGAAATGGCAACTGTATTCTCTTCGCAAAATTAACTGCAATCAGAGCTGACAGCAGCAAAAACAGGCCATCTCACCAGCCTGACAAGAGCTTTTTTTAGTCTTCCTTTGGCCCACTTCACATCTGACAAGTAACAAGACATCTATAGCACAGTAACAAATGCTCCAATTTATTCGCCCAACCTAAACATGTGGACTGCAGTGGCTGCCTCTGTTAATCTTTGCCAGAAAAGGCCATGCTATTCCTTTCCCATTTGTCTGCCTGCTAATTAGGCGAGAACAATGACCTATTGTAGGACTCATCCCCCAGTTTTATGTATATGCATGAGCATGCACCTGCATGTACAGGCTCAGTCTCATTACAAACAACTCTGGAAATCTCTACACTTGTGGGGAGAAAATTAGATACACTAAAAACAGGAAAGATTTTAGCTCTGCTCCAAAGAACAAAATGGTAAGTGTTTTTTAAAAGTGTGTTAGAAATACTTTGACTGCAGGCAACTCCTTAAAGAGCTGTTTGAGCACAGCTACCTCAGCACTCTTGATAAACTAAAAAGATTTATCAAAAAAGCAAGGGATTTTGTTGGTTACTGCCATACAGTGAACTACCTGGCAAAGTTTCAGTGTATGGCAAAAGGGGGCCAGAGTATGGTTCTGGGAGAAAACAC
>VZTN01000153.1:12391-68923 GCA_013400515.1 Erpornis zantholeuca
GTGCCCCGGGAGCCCCGCCGGGAGGTGGGGAGGGAGCGGGAATCCCGGGGCGAGGGGTGCAGCAGAGCTGCCGGGAGCCGCGGGTGAGGGGTGCGCCGGTGCTCCCGGGACGAGGGATGCGCCGCGGACACCGGGAGGAGGGATGCAGCGGGGCGGCCGCGGCGGGGGCGACTGCGGGTCCCTTCGGCCCCTGACCCTCGGGGTTTGGGGTGTAGGGTTGGCCGCGGACTCGCCCCGGAGTGCGAAAGGCACCGCGAGACGTGAAGGTCCGGGAGTCTAACTCCGCATCAGCCCCTCGGCTCCGGTACAGCCGGACCCGAGATCCGGTGAAAGCCCAGTGATAACGGATTCCCAGCAGAAATGAGAACACTTGCCCAGAGGCATCCCTTCCACGGGCGCAGCCTGGCTTGGGGAGTCCAAACCAAATACCTCGTGCTGTGTTACAGTCCCTACGCTCTCTCTCCTCACTGTCGTGCACCTCGGCTGTAGCACGGAGAGCAGATAAACTGTGGAAGTGACAGGTACAGCTCCCAGGGCAGGGATCCGGGCAGAGCTGAGAGCGAGTGGGCACGGGGAGCACCCGAGCTGCGGTGGAAAGGCAGAGGAGGAAACACAGAGCACCCCAGAACCAGGAGCAGAGCACCCCAGAACCAGGAGCAGCTGCAGAGCAGTCGCTCTCAGCTTTGGGAAGGATGAGCAGTCCTGGTCCGGCTGAAGTGACTGGGACTTTTCCTATGGACCCTGATAGAACCATGGTTTGACACTTCTAGTAGATATTCTCAATTCTATAAAACGTGAGCCACTAGAGTATAAGAAAATAATATTCTATATATGTATGTCTTTATATATATATAAAGGAAAAAAGATGTGGAGTTGCTTTCCCTGGTGACAAACAGCATTATAATTCTGCCTAAGTAATTCCTTGCCATAGCACACAAACACACAGCAATGACCGTGGTTGAAACAAAGATGTTTTATCTCACTTTGGTATCTTAGTGAAGATAGCTACAGTGAGAACTTAATTAAGCCACATTTCTGGCACTGAAATTCTAACTTTACCAAGATATATTGAATTGTATGGTTGTGGGGCTTTGTATTTTGTTTCTCTTTTAAGTCAGGATTGCATTGCAGAATGCAAGCTTACCCTCATCCAGTTGCATACCTCTCTTATTAAACTACAGGACTTGCTTGCTTCCCTGAATTATTGCATCCTTCCTGTGCTGTTTCTCTTCTGCCTTTGCCTGTACAATCATGAGGAGCAAGTATTGGCTGTGTGCTGTGCCTTTGGGGGTGAAAGGCAATGGTGGGACTCTGAATGCATCAGAAAGCTCTATCATTTTTGCTTGAGGGGTTTTTTTCTATGTTTTCTAGTCAACTTCTGTTGTTCTCTAACCCTGAAATCAAGAGTGTTCGGTTTCCCACCAGGCAGTAACTGAACTAAAGTATTGACCAACAGCACTACAGAAAAGAAACTGCCTCCTTAATGAAGAAGTAGCAGCCTCCTGCCTACTTTCCCTGACTTGACTTGTTGCTGTGTCAATTATTCTTTTGATCACGTGTTGTTTATAGGCTCTTAACATACTGGACAATTTATTTTGCAGACTGAAAAGCATTTTCTATTACTTATCTTCCTAAATGTGACAGGGAACTCTGTGTGTCCAAACAGACGTGTGTGTACATCTCTTGCTCCCTGTTTTTGTTATTTCTTGGAGTAAGTTGCACTTGCTCTTCACTCATCAAGGACTGCACTGTGCTGCGTAGGCTTCACTATTTTTATCTTTTTTGGCTACACTGATAGTGTTGCTATGCTAGTAAAGAGATATACATTCCACTCCTAAGTTAGTGGTTCAAATGCAGTTCAATTTATCAGTTGAAAAAAGGTATTCAACGATTTATGAGAAATTATTTGTCTTCTGGCTTAGAGTTAACAATGTAAAAACATATCAGAAACTCCCTTGGCAAGGGCAAAGTCTGCATGAGGTACAGGGAACTGAATTGTTCTTTTCATCCAGGAAGGTGGTCTCTGCCAGTTAGAAATGAGAAAATTTGTGAGGCTGTGAGGTAGCGTGGATGTTTGCAACATGTTTTGTGGCAAAGTAGAGCTCTCTCTGGAATCCTTCGCCGAGTACTACAGCAATTTAAAAATAGGAGTGAGATCAAATGAAAGAAAATTTGAAGATAAGGTGCATGATGTTTCCTCCTGCGTGTCTGTATCAAATGGAACAAGATGTGCAGATAAGCAGCTTGTTTATCCTGAAGGAAGAATGTAAGCCTGATGAAAGACTTACATAGTCAAAATTATGTCTCTGTATGTCCATTAAATATTATCTGTTTAATCAAATCGCTGTGGAGGAGGTCTCTATGCCAGTGCCATCCTTCATCTGCTATTCTTCTGTTCACTTGCTGTCTTAAAGAAAAAAATTCAAACCTTTCTTGTTCCATTTAAGAGAAGAAATCTTAGCAATCCTAGACCCTCTGGTGAAAGTCTTAGTCCTTTACTCAGAAAGAACTGTGGCAAAATTCCTGCCGGTTTCAGAGGGAACAGGATCCTTCCCAAGATCAGTGAAAGATTAAAAAAAAATCAACTACTAAAATATGCACCTCAATTAGCAAAGAATGTGGCCTGATTAGTAAAGTGTATGAAATTTCAGCTATTAAATTCTACAGCCCTGATCAACAAAGCACGCTGCACAGTTGGCAATGTATCCAGAATCTCAACTACTGTACTAGTCCCCTACCAGATCAACCAAGCATGCAGCTGAATCAGTAAATTATGCAACTGGAGCAGCAAAATATGCACTTCTGATTGGGGTGGGAGGATAGGGAAGTTCTCAAATGTTTAAAATTGGCACACAATAGGTCTGTCAGTGGTCAGCATCTGCCTTGAGAAAAGTAGAGGCAAAATATGTAACTTTAACTAAGTCTTTCTGGACCATTGCTGGACTGGAAAAGCATGTTCTTCAAATGGCTCAGCAGTGCCATTCTTTACCAGATGTACTGCACATCTGGTTCCAATCCCTGCAGCTGCCAGGTGTGGGGGTTATTTTAGTAGCATTTTAATGGGATTTTTAGGTCCAGGTAGCTTTTGCTTTATTCATCACTGTAAAGGACGGGGTAGGCACACCAGGCTGTATTTCTGTCTCTAGAGATTAAGCCAGTCAAGACAAATAAGGCACCTTCAAAGAACCTGAAAGTTTCGTTGGCAATGAGCTTAATATCTATTAATCTCTTCCCTGCTTGTGAAAGTACTTTCTGCTTGAGGAGCAGAGAAAAGATAGGTCTTTCTTATTTTCTTTGTATCTTGATTAATTGCCATAAATGCATCCTGTTGTGTTTACAATGTATCTTGGCAGATCAGATGTTTACCATGCAGAGAGTTTGGATGTTTGGCCAATTTGGGGAGCAGCTGTATTCATATATTCTGAAGCAGTAGAGCTGCTTCTCCCTAGGTTCCGTGTATGTTCTTTAAAAATCCAGTCACAGTAGTTGGTTCTGAACTTCAGAAGTTGTTTTTTCTTTAAATTATTGTTTTTGCTTGATACAGAAGACCTGCAGGTTGTCCTATTTTAATAAAGATGCAGTTTCAGGGTTTCTATATACCACTTTTTTTTTAATGTCTGGAAGTAAACTGTGTTAAACCGCCTGGGCTCAAGGAAAGCATGAGAATTGCTTTGTTTTATTGCACTGTTCATTTTAGTACCCAGGAGCCTGAAAGATTATTTGAGTCTAAAAATTATCTGGCTTTTTTTGTTGTTGTTTTGGTTCATTTTTTTCTGGTTTTGGTTTGGGGTTCTTTTGTTGTTTTGTTGGGGTTTTTTAATCCACTAAATTTGGTTCATAAAGCTGGCTTGCATTGAACTTCTTATTTACTAAATTTCTGCCTCATTTCCAAGTCGGTTCAATTAATGATCCCATTTAGTTCTTTTTCCTGTTTAAAATATTTCCTACTGAGTCCAGAGCAGTGCCCTTAAAACATAATTGATTTGGGTCATTGAACCCTTATTTTTCATGCGTGTTAGTTTACATCCCGCCACTGGTCTGACTGGTATTTAAATTAGAAAATTGCAGGCGGATTTCTTCTAGAGGCTAAAGTTCACGTGGAGTCTCTGGCAAAATAAGATCCTGGAGTACATATCCCTGGAACTGGGCAATGATTTGTAACTTTTTTTTAATTCTCTGTCTGGCCAGAGTGTTATAAATCTGGCGCTCCCTTGTTAGCTTCACGCTAAGCAGCAATAATGTCCACAGTGTTTTAGTCCTGATAATTCTAATTACTGAAGCACTGAAGAAGATGAAAGCTGAGAAGATGGACAAGGCTGGCCTCGAGTCCTGCACAGCACAGGGGATTCTCCCTTTGTAGAGCTGAACCATAATTCTCTCGTTTGCCAAAGCCATCAGTGGTAGCAGCAGCCAAGGTAAGAGAAACAGGCCAGTGGCAGCAGATTTCTGGAATGATGTGGGTAATCTTTGTGCAGAAGGAGCTAAAAGATGCAGTGCTGGTAGAGATACCAACCATCCTTAGGGTGAAAATCCTGAAATATTTTTTTTTCTTTACTATCTAAGAGGTTGGAGCAAACAATTCTTGTGCACTGGTTTGAAAACACCCAGCAAACAAACTTTCTCGTGGTAACCAAAAATTACTATTCTTCCCTCTGCTTCTTTGTGTGACAGACCAGGAATGGTGGTAAAATATCCAGGTCTCTTTCTTCCTGCCTCCCTTTCTTAAGAGAAGGAACTCATGGCATATTTTGCACCAGAGGGTGGCTACCCAGTGGTAGTGTACCTAGACCAGGTCTGGTAAAGCAACTCTTCCCATTACACACCATTCTTAGTATGCACTGATATCTCAGATGCATAAATGATAAATATTCAGCTTGGTGTTTAGATACTTGCTTGAGTATGGGAAGTACTAAATAGAAAACTCATCTTCTTGTACAAATTCATGGCAGGAGAAAGGTGGAGTAGGGACAGGGCACTGTAGGGACTTGCATTAATATGTGGAACAATTTTACAGCAGTCGGGAGAAGCTTGACTGTCAGCCTTGGTTCTCAAACTCAGTGTAAGAACATTAACATTCCTCTTACAATCTCTCAGCAGCAAATGGCCCCATGGTTCATTTTGAATATCCTTACTCATGTCATTGCCAATGGAAAGGAGGCTCCAGTTTTGAGAGGAGCAAAGGCTAATTTGCCTATATTTCCTTTCTAGAATTCTCAGAGCCCTACTGGAGCTCACAAAAGTAATCTGAGACCTCAGGGGGATTTAAATTGGGCCATAAGTACTGCTGGCTTGGATTAGTAATTATGTACGTTGAGGACAACATCTGTATTTGGGTTTGGGTGGAGCCCTTTCATGGTAGAAGAGTTGGTAATACTTTTACAGTACCTTTCATCAGAGGATTTCAGAGTTTCACAAATATCTAATTATAGAAACTATTAAACTATGTGAAATCCTTGGTCCTGGGGGAGGTACAGGCACTACCAATATCCTTCAATAGAAAGCAGGAGTGGGTGATGTTCAAAGTGGCACAACAAAAACAAATTTTTCACCTGCAAGCCATAAGCTGCTACACTATCCCATTTTCATCCTGTGTTTTACTCCTCTTGTTTCTTTATATTAGCAGCCAGGTTTCAACACCAAATGAGCTAAGCAACACGGGCTGCCACAGGCCTCCATTCAGAGCTACTGTCATCTCTTAGGAAGGGACTTTCAGAAGTTCATCAATCTCTTACTGATCTGTTTTCATACTAGTTGTGTTTCTTTATTCTGTTAAGGTGTAGCAGGACTTAGCTAGGGTCAGGTGCCAAGGATGCCAATGACAGCTTCCTGGACACAGGAGCTCTGGGATGACATGCCTCTCAAAGTCCAGCCTGCTCCCAATCCCAGAAAGTTGGTCACTCAGCCTTTCCAAGGGCAGTGTGCCTGCTCTGTACTATACTTAATTTGAGATTAGCAATGGGAGATCTAATCCACTTACTCTTACTTGAAGCCCAGGCTGCCCATGCCCTTGATCTCCTCCTGTGCTCTAGATCTTCATGGGTGGGCACTTCAGGTAAACCCAAGATCTCACTATTTGAATACAAGGGCCCCAAGGAGTTGCTCATCAAGACTAACTTTAAATGTGAGCTTAGCAGGCTGAACACTTTGATTTGCCTCTAAAATCAACAGTAATTTATTCCAGGTTTCCTGGCTGAAACTTGAATGGGGAAGAAGAAAGGATGTCTGCAAAGCAGATTTATTTGGGAAAACAAACTGCTCACTGGTTGGGACCCTGTAACAACAAACCCGGGCCTTAGTTTTTCCTCTGTCTGCAGTATCTCTGATCCTTTTTTCAGCTTTCCCTCAACCCTTCCTGCTGTGCCCTCATGATGCCTCCTTATGTGTAAGCAATAAAGTAGAATTTACAAGCATCCTGCTCTCTGAAATCCTGGCAAAGATGGAGTCTTGGAAATTTCCCTTTTCAGAGTGCACAAGAGGAGACTAATCCTGGGAGAATGAGGGGGAGACAAGTGCTTGTATACCATCCAAAACTAAGGGTGTAGCAGACTCCTGGATGCTCCAGCCCCAGCTGCAGCAGTGGCTCATGTGGAAGCCCAGCTAAACAAGATTGCATGAAAGGGAGAGGGTTTTTCTTTGCTTGCATTTTAAAGATCACTATCCATGTCTTGTGCATAAGCCCTCCCAAATGCTAGTGACATTTAGTGACACAACAACCTGGTTCCCAGAAGGTTGGGGTTACAGCTCTGCAGCAGGGTAATGGTGACACAGAGTATTTGCAGGTTTTGGCTTTCACATATGGAATGTTTCCTTCTCCATATGTTTGTACAATAGGCTTCCAGCATGTGAAACATCTGACGAGTCTGAATGAAACAATAGGGTCACATAGCTGGAAATCCAAGCACAAACAGCTCCTCTTTTGCCAGGCCAGATTACACGTGTATGTGTCTGCTTTGTTTGCTTTTAAAGATCCAAGTTTCTTTCCCAGGAAGTGCTCTGCAAAATTTGCATGGGATTGCCTTTCGATTCTCCTTTCTCCTGCTTCTGGTCCTTTCAAAACAAAACAAAGCAGTTTTGGGGACCTAAGATGTATGTGGATCATTTAAATCTCCCCCTCGTATTTGAGAGGTGATATATATGAAGTTAATTTGGGAACATTAGATTTACAGATTCCTATGGACATACATAACTTGCTCAATGGACTTTTATACTGAACTCTACAAGTAAACTTTTACTGCAGGGCTATAGCTTTTGTTTTGTTATATATTCCATCTGGTTACCAAGCAGTAGAAAACAATCTAACCATGTTTTCTACTCTTTAATTTGAACTGCTTTAAACTGCTCAATTTATTGAAAATGAGAACCAGATTGATCTTCTGGAAATTGCCCCATCAGCCCTGTCAGTTCCCACCAACCCTATAGTTTACTGTTAATTTTTCTATGGTGTGTTGCATACACTTTGTTAATGAGAACTTGCTCTCGTAGAGGGTAGACCTATGTGACCTATTAAAGCCCTGAAGCAAATGGCCATGGCATCTTGAACTCTTCATTACACTGCCTTACTCTTATTTACCATGGTCCCATCATATTCATGATTATTTGCCTGAGGAGACACTCTAAATGATGCCTTTGTTTCTCTTTCTAAGGCTTTACATTTGTTTGTATGTTCAAATGAGGGTATTTTCTGAAAAAGGAACCCAACAAACTAGAACGTGGATAGCAGCTCTGTATAGATGAAGGATCTTATTTGATATGGCATCTTGCATCTTTGTTGGAGAAACTATTTGTCTGCTGCATGTCCAGTCAGAAAAGTTAGCTTTTTTTCCCCCCCTGCAAAGATTAGTCAGAAAAGCCCACAAGAGAAGGCTGGGAATTCCAGCACTCCCTGGTGGATGTTATGTTAGATATGTTGTATGCTTCCTTGGCCATAAAAGCTGATGTTCTGATGAAAGGGGAAAGCCAATATTCAGATTGCTCTCATAGTGACACGGCTCACATTTGTTGCATGAGCATAGAACACTAAATTTATGAGACACTTATGAGAGGTTTCTGCTTAAAATAGTTCTGCTTTATGGGTGTAATGGTTATAGAGCCCAAGGGAGCACTGGCTAGTCAAGTGGGTCTTTCCAAGCACTGGATTTGCATATTTTAAATAGATTTTTCAAATCATTTGATAGAAAAACAATCTGGATTTTGTCCCTTTCAGGCTGAAATAAGAAGAAGGAAATTAATATTAAAATGTGGGGCTGCAGTCAAGATGCAGAAGAGTTCACAATAAGACCTGGCACTTAGTTTCTAGTAAAAGCACCTGGATGTAAATGAAATTAAAGAAAAAATGACCTGTGCCTTGGCCTAGGTCTCTTCCAGAGCATTTCTGTCTGTATTTCACACTCTACCAACATTTTATCCACTTCATAAGCATGTCTGCACCTTGACATGCAACAACTAATGAATAATCAGTGAATGCCAGGGTTACTCCTGTGGTGAAAACTTCAGTCTGGGAATCTGACAGGTAGCAAATGTACCCATGAGCTGCCAAGCCCAGAGAGAGACTATTCATCATAAGCATTTCTAGCTCTAAAAATATAAATCATAGCTGTAACTTGTAAGAGATCTTGTAGGTGAATCCAACTCCATCTTAATTAAAGCATTTAAAGGGGAGAACTGAAACTTCTGCCTATTTCTGATGTGGTGGAAAAGAACAAGAATTCTTTTCAGTGTTCTGAGACTTCACCTCTGAGCCCTTAGGTACCTGGGTTAGCAATAAGCCTCCTGCAGTCCCACCTTTGCTGAGAGGGGGACATACTCTTCCAGAGGGCTGTGACCTGACCATCTCTGATTATTGCTCTGAATTTCCCTCTGCAGGAAACAACCCTGGCTTCTGCCTGCAGAGGGAAATGAGTCAAATTTGCCAGCAAAGTCTTGCACCCAGAGCTCCCTGTTCTTCATCTTATATAGGAATCTTGCATCAGGTATTCAAAAGGGTCTGTGGCTGCTGCAGAAAAATCTTTCCACTGCTCAAAACTACAGTGTAGGTTGGCATCTCTGGCCTAATGAGGACGAACTGGTTTTCCTTCTCACCAGAACCTCCCGAAAGCAGCAGAGCACTCTGCTGCCTTTCCTCCGCGTGCTCTGGAGGCAAGCGCGAAATGTCAATGTATGCTCAGCCTGCATATACTGCTGTTCATGCTATGGAAAGCTGGGCTGTTCCATGGGTGATTGTTCGGAAAACAGCCCAGCTTGTGTCCCTGGGAACAAGCATTTTTTTGTTGTTTGGGAACAAGCATCTCTGGAGTTAAATGAGGAGGGCTGTTGTTCTCCACGGAGGCTGGAGTGCGTCGCTGTGCCTGGTGGTTGTCGGAGTGCCCGTGTTTGTTTTTTTGTAATTTTCCTTTTCCCCACCTCCTGTTCGGAGCGAGGATCAAGGAGGAGGGATGGTGACCTCATGGGGCAGTTATGCAATCTGCCAGAGCCAGGTATCAAAACACACTGCAGCTGTGGAGCTGGGACCTCGCTGTGGCTGGGGGCCCTGGCCTCCTGGCTCTAATGAGATCACTGACCTTCTCCTGCCACTTCTTCTGCAGCTGCTTTGATTCCCAGGGATTTGTTGTGGCCATGCCTGCCTAACGGTTTGGCAAGCTGCCGCAGGGAATGCTGCATCTACAGGCAGGCTCTAGGAGCTGGCCCTGGAGACCTAGAGCAGGTGAAGGTACCCTGAGCCCTGCCAGCCTCTCTCCATCCCAACAGAGCTTATTTGCCTCCATCCAAGGGTGTGCAAACATTACCACCCTCCCTGATTATTCTTTTTTTCATAGGAAGTGAGGGGAAGGTTGCCTGTCCCCCAGTGAAATATAGCAGTGCCTTCCAGCAGTCTTGTTTTGATGCTCGAGCTGCAGCAGAGTCACATACGGGAAGGATGAGAGAGAATAGCATGTCTGCAGTCTGAGGCATATTTGGGCCTCCAAGTCCTCAGCTCTCATTCAGACTTTGCATTCTTTTCTCTAATTGCTGAACTGCATTCCTGCTTCCCTCCCCTATTCCTCTAGCAGTATTTTTGTTTTCCTTGTCTCCTGCAGTAACCGGCTTTCACAGCCTCCTTCCTCTCCTACCTGCATATTTGTTCTCTTCAAGTGTCCTACAAATCATTAAAAACAATAGAAAATTTGGAGATATGTGTGAAAACAGGGCCCTGTCTGATGTGTGCCAAGAAGGAATATAAGACAAGTCAGTTTCCTGAAAGTGGGATTTGCAGAGTGGAAATGTCACATCCATAATCACTTTCATGTGGTGGAACTGGTGCTGCCCACCACTGAAATAACAGAGCATCTGTTAAAAAATGTGGGTTTGGTTTTGCTTAAATCCAGCAGGTTGCACTCACTTCAAGAAGTATTAGGTCCTCGTTTAAAAACATGATTGCAGCTGCTCTGGTACCATAAAGGTATTAAAAGCAAACGTATGCTCAGCCCAGCTTGAGTCCCACACTGAACCTTGTTCAGGGCTTGTGTGGGTTGGCTCAGGGAGCGAGGAGATCATACATGTGTGTAGAAGGTAGGTTTGTGTTGGGACAGGGATATTGGAAGGGCAAGGGAGACCCCTCAGCAAGCAGGGTACTCTCATAATTGATGGGAACTCTTTGGGAGATCAAGCTGAAAAATAATTACAATTAAAGACTGAAAGAAAAGGAGATGGGAAGCTAATAACTAAGCAAAGTGTCAGCAATTTTTGTTGTGCACTGTCAATCCCATGTCTGATCTACTTCTGCCAACTCTGCTACATTCAATCATCCAGAGACACTTGAAGAGTTGCCCTAATGTGGGATGAGAGTCTCCTTTTGCTGTTGCCTTGTGCTTCAAACAGCAAAGGCAGTTTGGCAGAGAGTGAAGTGGCGATTCCAAAGCATTTCCAGGAATTCTTGTACTGCCAGGTGGAAAAAATAGGTTAGATGTGCTGCAGCTGTATCTAGTTCATGCTAATGGAAGAAAATAAACCTTGCATGCAAAGATGAGCTGAAAATGCAAAATTAAATAGAGCACTAATTTTCCAATGTCTCCGATTAACTTTGTCCTCTGCTTGGAAAAAGTCCTACCGGCTTTGATCTCTAGATCACTAGTCAGCTGGTGAAGGAAATGTGGTGACTTCTTAAACCAACAGACTGGAGTTTTCTATCTTACTCTTGGGATAGTCTTTCCTCAGATCCTGTATTTGACGAGCATCCAAAAGAGCTCAGACTTCCCTAGCTTGGAAATACTGTGAGAGGAGAACTTGGGGCTTTTGCTGGGAACCACAAGAATCGTATTTCTGGTAGCTTTGCAGTGAGTTCCAGCCATGTCAGCAAGTAAAGACCTGTCTTTATTTTGTTTTTCCCTTATAAGCTGGGATTGTGGAAAGAAAACTTTCCCTTTTCCCTTCTCGTTTTCTTTTTTAAATCCCAGGTTTAGCATTTTCTCTCTGCTCTGGCTGAATGTTTGGGCCACTTCATATTTCATCCCAGGTGGCTGGCTGTGTTCAAATGTCCTCAGGAGCCCGGGTGATCTTTAACTTGGAATGAACTTCCTATGTTTGGAGGGGAGAAGGGGGAGGTAGCTGGGGTGCCATACCTCCCCCTCCGTGTTTTGAGCAAAGATGTTGGTGTAGCCAGAGTTTTGAAGAGGTCCCTTGGGCTGAATAAATGCTAAGGAGCTGGTGAAGGAGCCTTGAAGCATTTCCAGCTCTTTGAAAGGAGCACACGTGTGTGTGCATGTGTGCATATAAGATGTTTTTAATTTTGGAGGGGTGAGGGATCCCAAATAAAGCTTGCTGGATTTTCATCCCACTGATGCTATGTTGAGCTCAGATGGCTAAATTTAATCATCCAGGCTGAACAATCTTGGATTCTAAGACTGCATCCATCTTTGTGCAGAAACTATTTGCTGTGGCTTTTGTCGAATCAGCTGTAGGCTGACAAGATAAGGCTACTGTGGAATGCTCGTACACTGTCCACTTCTGATACTAGGCAGCTACAGAATCTGATTTTTAAATTAAGGAAAAAAATCTACCTGTAGAGGTAGATTCCTTTTCTACTCTTAGAAGTGTTCAAGTAGTGGCGCTATTTTACAGAAAGGGACGAAACATAAAATAACCCTCTGATCCAAATCATGGGATCATAACCAAGTATTTTGGCTTCAGAATGATTTTTTAAAGGGCCTAAGGTCTGCATAAAAAGCTTCTATCCTCATCTCCATTCATTACTCCAGTATTAGATTTTTTTCTAGTACAGTGTTCAAGCAAAGACCAAAAAGCCCTTTTACTTGGATAAGGAGTTAATACACATCTGTGCTTGAATAGACTAATAAATGCAGCACTTCTTTACTGTTCAGTCAGTTTGAAATATAGTGGATTATTCCTACTCTTGTTTCTAAAAAGAAGTGGAAGTGACATTTTTAAAATCTGCCTGGAACTCAAAATACATGTGAGAAATGTTGAGATGTGCATAAAGCATTAATGAGGGCAAAGTGGGTTATGAGCTTTGCACATCATTTCCTTGCAAGCCTGCAGGTGGGTATCTCTGTGAGGTGTGTGGCTTGGGCCCTGAGGATATCATCGAAATGTAGTGGCTCAGCTGTGTGTCTCCAGTTTCCTCTGCTGAGTTTTCACTCTGACTCTGTGTATGCTCCACAAGAACTTGCTATTTCTTGGGTATTTTATAAATGAAAACAAGCTACATGGGACAAGTCCCAAGCCAGAGAATCTGAGATCATGCTCACAGAGGAATATCAGACATCAAGACAGGATGTCCTCCTTCTCTTTCTTTGAAATAAATACACTTTAAAAATAAACAGTCTTTGGGATGCAAGTGAGACAGTGTCCTCTAGGATGTTGCAACCAGCAGCTCCTCGTAACCAGCATTAACATGAATGAAGAAAAGGAAGCAAAGTCTAGGAACACAAATGGGCTGAGGATTTCCCTAGCAGGGCCTTGCATCACTTTGTTTCCACTTCTCTTCAGCAGGGCTTGTATCTTTACAAGCTGAATCCCTTGGCCGTGTCACCCTCTCTTAGCAGCTCCATGTCACAGCATCCTCCCACGTTCCCTTTGGGCTCCCAGCATCATCTCAGGCCAGCAGCAACTCTCTCCTGGAGGCAGGATGGAGAAGCTGGAGAAACTGAGCCATGCCTGCTCTGTGTTTCAGACAGAGGCTGGTACCTGTCACTGAGGTCTGTGAGCCAGCTACAGGCTGCCACAACTTTCCATTCACGGCTTTTTCCAAGGCCCTTGCAGGTTCTGAGTGTGGGTTTGCTCTGAGCTGCAGCAGGAACATCTCCTGTCCTAGTAATATAAGGAGCTTGCCTCTCAGCATGCCACTGATCTAGCTCTAGCCTGGTGCCTTTGGTAATTATATTATTAAATTAAATTAATCTTGTAGAGAGTGGGATTTCCTTAGAATGTGTTGATTCCCTGACAGTGTTCCTACAGGAATAATGCAGAGGCTCCAGGCCCACATTTGTAGGTGTTGTGTGAGTGGAGAGCAGAGTGAAGGGTTGTATTACTCAGAGGATGAAAACTACTCTTCCCAGTGCATATTCTTGGGTGGGCCTTATGATAAACTCCCATCTGGCCAAAACAATAATTTTCTCCTTTTTATGCATGGGAATTCTGCTTTTCATCAGTGCCTCCTGCTTCTCAAGAGCTCTTTGATGTACAGAATCCAGTGTGAAGCAATGACACACTGGCTTTGAGCTGCACCCCTATATAACACAGCAAGGGCTTGCCCTTTCTTTGGGAGCTGGTGCTCCTCAGGAAGCAGCCCCTGGTGGCTGCAGTGAGATTCCTGAACAATGTCTTGCAGTCACTTCTGGCCACATCTGTTCCAACCCAGCAGAGCTTTATGTGTAAGAAAAGCTCTCTACAACTGCATCACACGTGGGTTTGCTGCTGATGTGCTCTTCAGAGGGCAGCCGAGCATTCTCAGCACTGTCAGAGCACCACTTCCAGAATCACCTCTGAGGGACAAGCACAAGGTCCTCCTTGTACTCCTCAGCCCTGTGTTTCCTGATGCAGAGGCCTTAGAACTCCTTACACGTGTGAAACTTAAAGAGCTCTAAGCTGATGTCAATATTAACTACTCAGTCCAAACACCAGCACAGGAGGGGGCAAGTACATGACAATGGGGCATTTTTTAATAATGGCAGAAGATTTAAGCTTCTGAGTGGGCTGTGTAGTGTGAAAGGGGGAAATGCAACAACTTGGTGTTCTGAAGTAGCCAGCCATTGTGTCTGTGGCCAAGCAGCAGCAGCTGAGATTTGAGTTACTTCTCAACCTACTAAATGCTCTTCCCCAGGTACCCTGATACAGAAAGGGCAGGATTTGTCTGACCACTGGAGGTTCAGTTCAACACAACTGTTGGAAACTCTGGGACCTCTGGCCAGAGTCGAAGGTACTGAAAAGCAGAAGAACAGGATTGATAATCTGGTTCTCCCTGCTCATAATTCCCCTGATTGGTGTGGGCATATATCAAGTGTTGTTTTTAGAAAGACAACAACCTATCATTTGCAAAGATTAAAAATGTGCCAGTTTTTCCTGCACGCATCTGTCGAAAGCCCACGAGTCTATAGCTTGATGCAGAAGGGAACATCTGTGTCTAATTGGCAAAACTCAGGGTTCATAATGGGTGATTCAAATGAACAAAACCATTTTGTCAGTCATTCAGTTGTGGATTATAAACTAATCAGAAATCCTTCTCCCTCCCCTCCCCTCCCCTCATGTCTGTCTTGCATTTCCTGTCCCTTGTGGGTTTTTTTCCCTGAAAGTCTTGGATCTTTTTGGTCTCACAAGCCATAATAAACGAACAATTCCCCACTGCCACGACCTTTCAGCCATATTTCTGGAATTCACACATTGCACTTCCCCCTCTGCCCAGGTTTGGGGGTGCAGGACAGCTCTTGGGGTTTGTATCATAGCCAGCTTGTGGCTCAAGAGGCACCTTGAATCTGAGACTCCTTGGATGTATGTGCAAGATATTGAGATCTCCTCGAGTTGTGACAGTTCCACAGATCCGAGAGGAAAGGGAGCTTATCCTCAGAGCGGGGGCGAGGGATTTGGGGAGGATGCACTTCCCCATTCAGCACTCAGGATCCGCTGATCTGGTGGCTGCAGCTCTGGGGTGTTAATAAAGCCCTCTGGTAGTAGAGGTGGGGCTGTGAACGCCTCCAAGCGCCCTCTCAGTGTCTGAAAAAAGGCAACCGGATCAGTTCGCATATTCCTCAAAACAAAGTCTCTGCCCTCAGTCACTGCTAATTTAAGGAGGCTTGAGCCAATTTGTGATCCTCCCACACCCGGGAGTGCCACCCTGCCAGAGCAGCAGTTCTGGGGCACATTCTGCCTCCAAAACTGGGCACATAATTTAGTGGAAAAGTGAGGTGGTGTTTACTGTTTCTTGCTCTGCAAATATCTTGTTTAAAAGTGAGCTCAGAAGATTAGTGTGGAACAAAGGCAAGACTGCACCAGACATGCTGGGATGGAGGGAAGGAATACAAGAGAAGTCACAGAAAATCCCTCAATTCTTCTTCCAAGTGTAAGAGACATCCTCTCCCCCAGAAAAGAGGAGCATATTCACTAGAAACTGGCATGTTTTCCGTAAAATCCAAGTGGCAAAAAATGTATCTATGGATGTAAATGTTAGGACCTGTAGCCTCTTAAATTGACATAAAGCTTTGCTTGTTTCCCCTGGATATTTACGATGAATTAACTAATCCAGACTGAATCCCAAAATTTTACCTCCTAAAGAAAAGATCAGTAAATTTATCTTAATACGTTTTGGTATTACTTGTAGGACTCCTAAGGCATTAAACTGAGAATATGTATGTGGCAATGAATGTGGTTTCTTTTCCACTTGAGACTTCCAGCTATAGTCCAGCCCAGGTGCCTTAAATGAGCAGCCTGTAGTTTATTCCACTATAATTAACATAAGCTTTGATTTAAATGAAAGTTTTACAAGTCAAATATTGGATTTCAAGTTGAATACAGAACACAGTTTCCACCCACGTTACTGTTTTGGTCCTTTTCTGTGGCCATCCTGCATCTCTGAAATCCCCCAGAATATGAGCAGCACCTGCTGGAAAACAAAGGTTGTGCCTTGCAGAACAGGTCTGGATTGTGTTTCTATTTAGGAGCTTTTAACATTTGGCATTGCATTTTTTTTTCTTTCCATTTCAGTATGAGCCAAGGGGAGGGACCA
The DNA here is from genome assembly GCA_013400515.1 of Erpornis zantholeuca. Taxonomy (NCBI): domain Eukaryota; kingdom Metazoa; phylum Chordata; class Aves; order Passeriformes; family Timaliidae; genus Erpornis; species Erpornis zantholeuca. The sequence goes on from VZTN01000153.1 coordinate 28,602, forward strand.
AGAGAAAAAAAATCTGGTGTATTTTGATCTTTGTGGCTTTATATGGACTTCATAAGCTTTGTTTGTTGTACTGCCAAGTTCCTTTGTGTTTAAATAGATAACAGACCAAGACAACTAATCATTTCCAATAAAAAGCCACACCAAACCCAAAGCATTCCCTTTCTTTTCCAATTAATGCTCATAGACAGGGCTTGTGACCTAAGCACTTCTGATTTTTTTCTCTCCTTTTCAAAAACAATTGCCCAAGGCACAGACTGGGCTCTGTGCTCTGGAAATTTATGAAAGAATTTTGAAAAAAGGCTCAGAGAGTGGATTTGGGAGGAGGTAGTTGTAGGTATGATGTGCAAAAGCAGCCTCATGCACCTTTTGAGAAGCACAGAATGGTGGTTAGTGCCACCATTAATGGACTTCCTTCCTCCTTGGAGGCTGGAGGCTATTTGTGGAGAAGGAAGAAATAGCAGATTTCACATGGAACTGTCGCTGTGTTATGTAAAATGCATGTTGGTTCCTGGTTTACTGGTGAGAGCTGGTATCTGCTGTCACTATTTTGAGAGGCTTTGCACTTGAAAAAGAGACAATTTGCCCAATCAAAACTGGCTACATTTTATTGAAGTAAATAAGGCTGAGTGTCCTTGAAACAGAAGATGAGTTGGTTGGATGAATCATGGGTGATCATCAATGCAAAGGTTCTTTTTTACATGAAAATGTTTTTGTAATGAAAATAACACAGAGTTTGAGATGCTCTGACACATTTTTCCTTTAGCTTCTTAAGAATTCTCTCACACAACCAACTGTTTAGGGCAACACATTTGTGTGGTCAAAAAGTTGTAGGTTTGCCAACAGCACAAATTATCAGTGGTAGGAAGTGAGAATTATGTGAATTACTTACGTGGGTTATATTTCTCTTGGAGGTTGACCATCCAATATACACTCCCATAGTCTCGAAGAGTGGCTTTCCATATTAGATTGATGCTCCACAAAAGTAGGAGCTGAGACTTGCACAAGCTTAATGAATTTCCCTGTCTTAAGGGTATCTTAAACCAACCTCTGAAGGGAAAGAAAAGAGCAGGAACTTCCATCAGTCTGGCAGACTTCATCCTGTGTATGATCTATGGCAAGATATAAGATTCTTTGTTTTATTTCCCAGGTGTATTATTCCTGTGGTGCAGTGGTGGAATCACTGGAAAGAGGCCTGATTTTGTCACCAGGTTTTCCAAACAACTACTACCCAGGGACACACTGCGTCTGGCAGTTCTTCATTCCCGTGAGAACCCATCTCATCTTGGAAATATTTGACTTTGACATTTTTGAGAGCTCTAGTGAAACACCAACTCCCTGGGATGGCTTTTCAGCCCCTGCTACAACAGAAAATAAGGACATGGCTTCTCTTGAGGAAAACCTGGACTTTCCTGTGCATACCACAAAACCCTCTCTCCAGACCTCGATGTCGGAGGTGGCTCAGAACCTGAGCAGCACCAGAGACCAGTCAAAGGACCTTGCTGGTCGCCTGGATGAACTTCCAGGAACCATTTCAAAAAAAGATGAAGCCAAGCAAGCATCTGAAGAAAACCAGTGGAAGCAGATGAAGGAACCCAAAGCAATTACCAAGGCTCAGCCAGAGGAGCTGCCATTCCCTGTGCCTGGCAGTGCCTCAATGCAGAGGCAAAACACCAGTGGCCTGGAAACAGGAGGTTTGGAAGGGAAGATCTTGCTTGCCCATCTGACTGCTAGTGAGAGAGATGAAGTCACAGTAGAGAGCTGGACTCTCCCCTCAACAGCATTGCCCGTGGAGATCTCCTCTAGCCCTCAGTCAGCAGTGGATGTCTGTCCCCATGATGTATTGTATGTTTCTGATCTCATCACATTTTCCTCTCGCTTCTGTGGGCCAAATTCCCCTGTAAACAAGACCATGGTCTTTGGTTCATCTCTGGAAATGGTTGAGGTTATCATGGAGCTGATCACCACCACGGACCGGGGCCGAGGCTTTGCGATGCTCTTTGAGTACAGGAACATCACTGACCCCAGCGCTGTGGATGCTGTGAGGCAGGAGAGGAAGGAGAATATGATGATGCTGGCAATTACAACAGGGATCGTTGTCTTTGCTCTTGCTTTGCTCTCTGCCCTCTGCGTAGCTTGCAGGTAAGGTGATGCACACCAGAGCCTTGGAAGCATGGGATATCCATAGGGAAAATACCAGAAAAGTGTTACATTTCCAGAAAAGTGTAACCTTTCCTTTGCTCTGCTAATTCCTGCTGTCCTCCAAATGTAATGAAGTACAGAGGAAATCAAAGCCACTCACTGCTCCTGCCGTAGGCTCCTCAATTTTCTTTCCTACTTCTACAGTTCCTGTACCTCAGATTTATTTTCTTTTTCCTGCAGAAATACCTAAACAGACTACACTTCCCTGGGCATTTTTTTGTTTTAATGGCAGTGGTGCCTTTGAACATCAGCTTTTGGCTGATGGACAAAATCAGCATGGAAAGATCATCCTTCCCTGAGTCTCCTGGGCAGGCTGAGCTGACAGTCATTGCATCTTTTCACAGAGGTCCTGCAGTTTGACTCTAACTAACCATCACTAGCACTCTGCAGAAAAGTAAACAATAACCAAAGTATTACCACAGAGAATTAAGACTTAAAAATATGTAGCATCTGTAGCACATTTTATCCTGAGACCTATGCAGACATTTTAAATCCAATGCATTCAGTGTGTTAAGAAGTCATCTGCACATCCCTTTGATGCTGGGGAAGAACCCAGAGCCATGCTGCAGTGCCTCTCATTGTTCCCAAATGCAATCCAAAACGATCCAGTCAAGTGAGCTGATGGTCAGGCTGGGTTGTGGATTTCCAGGTCCTGCTGCTAACTAGTTAAATGGCTAAAACCAGACAGTTACACAAGCATGCCTCTCCAGTCAATTGCTTTTCTTTTATATATTTCTTTTCTCTATATCTATCCAAGGAACACTTCTCCACCCCCCCAGCATATGTTTGCATTTTTCTAACTCCCTAGTGAAAACATTTTTGTAGAAACAGTGATTTATTTCTCTCCCTTCCAACAAATTCAAAACAGAGACCCTGCTCCCCAGGTTTTTTGTAAAAGTAAACACTATTTTTCAAATGTTTTGACTTCAATGAAAACATCAGGTAAACTGAAACAAACCCTGTCCCTTGCAGGGCTCCACGGTGGTGCCTGGGTGTTGTTCATTTCCCAGAGCCATCATGCAGCTGCTCTGGTTTCTCCCTTCCTGCATCCCCTGCCTCATCTAGTGTGCATCCTCCAACCCCAAAGGTCTCAGGATTGCCCAGACACCCCTGAGGCTGGTTTGACAGAGGAACTTGGTTTTCCCCATCCTTCTGGAGGCTGCATTTTAGCTCTGGCTGAATAAACATGAAATGCAGGCTGGGCTCCAGAGAACACAGGCACAGTGGTGAAGCTTAAATGTCATCTCTTTTGTTGTATATATAGAAATCCCTGATTTCAGGGCCTGTCTGAGCTTTTCATTGCTGTAAGAGTTAAACTTGCATTTGCTACATCTAACTAACCTTTTTGTTTTTAGAGAGCTTGCAGAACACTAATTTAGACCACAGTTTTTTTGCTAGCTCTAAAGGAAAACGTCTGGTGGAAAATGTCTTCCAGATACCAAATACTTTATTTTTATACCCTTGCCAATCTTCAAAAGAGACAGAAGCAGGCTCCCTTTGCTATGGCAGCAGTCTGGGCTGATACACATGTTGAGTAGGCTGTTCTTGCTCCAATACCCCTATTTAATTTCACTGTAACGATCCATGAAGCAGAGCATTATTCAACCCAAAAAGTACACCAGCAATCTGAGGTTCCACTGGCTGAGGTTTCCTCTGCAAAACCTGTTTAGAAAGTCAGGCTGTGCTGCTCACATTCATGGTTTGGCTTTTTGCTTGTCAGATGTTTACAGAATAATGTTCTGCTCTTGCAGACCAACAGAAAAAAAAAGTCCACAGGATTTCAGCCCTACACACCAATGTTTGTATGTTGTGGTCCTACCAAGGGTCTTATATAGGCCTGCTTCTTTTAGCACTGGCATTTATGCCTCTTCAGTGCTCTACAACTCTTTTTATTTTTAAAAAAAGTTATCTATACCTCAGCCAGCTATTGACTGAATATAAATAGAGACTACCCCTTCTCCTTTAGCCTTTTGAAAGGGTGTTTACTATCCCAGCCTCCTCTATTCCCTGCATGCCTGGGAAGCCTGGATTACACCACTTTATTTCTTGTCGGACTTAAAGCATTTAAGCAAGACCAGGTGGAAGTGATGCCATGACCTGTGCTGAGTTACCTCTCCTGTGTTGCACTGGAAGAGTCTTTTTTCCCTCTTTACTGTGGTAACTGCTTCGAGGGTATTGTTCTCTGGCCCCAGAGCCATGGCACTGCTTGGAGCTTGCCTACACCTCCCAGCTGTGGGTTTTTAATGCAGCCCAGAATAAGACTGCTGAGGCCATTAAGCACTAAGCATTAAACTTCTTTTAGATTGAGCCTATCGAGCTCTATTTTATGCTTCTTGTCCTAAAGAGGGGCTTGAAATCAGGTGTCAAATGTGTATTAGCCACAGTCTGTCCTCACTGCAGAAAATGTCAGGGTGCATGGGGTGGGCTGAGGAGGGAAATGGTGGTGCTTTACCAGTGCAGCCCACCCAGAGCTGGGACCAGCCCCTGAGCCACAGGGACACTGTCCTGGCTGGACTGGGCACTGCAGAGGATGCCAAGAGTAACCTGGAAGCTCTTGGCCTCATAAACTTGCCTTCCACTTTCTTTTCTCTTCACACTTTATTTATTCCTCTGGTACCAGGTTTAGCTGTTGATTTTTTTTTCCCATTTCTATCTGCTGCTCTTGGTCAGCTAAAAGTAGCAGGCTCTGCCTTGCCAGGAGTTGAAATGTCCTGGGATGGGCTTGGCACCCAGTGCCACTCCAATGCACCAAGTCATCAGCAGTATCTGCTCAGTCTCATTGCACTGAGCCAGGGCAAAGCTCTCTGGGGAAACTCCAAGTCTCTGCCACACTGCTGCTTTTGTTTGCTACTTGGGGAGGGAATGAAAGCTTCAGTTGTTAGTTGGCCAATAATTCTAATTACTTTTGGCCATGAAGCCTGGCTTGAGTAATGGGGGATTTTTTATTTTCTTTCCCAAGCCCCAAGAACAACAGATACATCCACCTTATTTAATTTTAATCCTGTCCCATGCAGTCAAACTTTCGCTGCATGGTTGCAACCCATGAACTGCAACTGCATTTTCCATCTGCACAGCCTCCCAACCTCGAGTGTACAGGGACTCCATCAAGCCTTCAGTGCTGCCATCTCTCCCTACCCAAGCTGCCCTGCCAGTCACTGCCTGCTGCCCATCCATCACTGGGGGGTGAGAATTTGCCTTTGCAATAACCCATCAGTCAGTGCCTAATGCTCCCCTGTGCCTGCCCTGTCCCCTGGAGAACCATTGAACACTGGTTTCAGTCATTATCATGTCCATAAGTGCCAGCCTTTCTTTGTGATATCTTTAGGCCTTATTCATCCAAAAGTTTGTAACATTAGTTGTTTCGCAATATCAATTTTAATAAAAATGTGAAAAAATGGCTAAAAACACTCATCTCCCTTCAGCCAAGAGGCACATTCATCCCATAATCATCTGCCACAGCGCTGCCTTTGAGTGAAACAGTCATGCAAACAAACACCACCTGATGCTCTCTGCTTGCTAAATATAAATCAGAGTGCAGAATTAGCTATGCAGATGAAATACTCTGTCTAGCAGGATAAGAACGATGTCACTGCCCAGAGAGGGATCTCAGCCCTGCTATTCAGTCACTGATGTGAAAGTGCAGCTGTCGGGAGGAGCCTGGTGGGACTCAGCAGAGGTCTGAGCTCTGTTCCTGCTCTTGCAGTGAGCATGACAGGTTCTTCTCCTCTTCTTCAGCTGACTTTCCACCACATGAGCATATAATTTTCTCCCCTTACTTACAGGCCTTGCTGCCTTGAGTCTTGGCAAGTATTTTGGATGCTCATAACCTGCTGGGTTCCCTCTCAGGATGGGCAGAGCCGAGACCTTTCCTGCTGTGGATCTTTAACTCACTCGAGGGCTTGTTGTTGTTGTTGCTGTCTCTCCTTTTCAGGCAGAAAACGTGCCCCAAAAGGAGCTCATCCAACGCATGCAGTGACCAGGAGGTTAGTGCTAATGGCTTCAGCAATTTCTGTTTCTCTCTTGCATATTGGCTGTTGCACTGTTTATCTGACGATGTTTACTGGGGCATATTCTGAGTTGTAGAACAGGATCCAGAACTCCACTGTCGATATCAATGAGCTCCAGCTGGTGGTGCCAAGTCGGGAGAATGAAAACAACAACCACTCTGTGAGCCGGGAGCAGGCGGGTAAGTGCAGGGCCTGGGCCAGAGCGGGTCAGGGCACTCCGGAGCCCTGAGTTCATCAGATCCTTTCTTCCCCACAGTCCTCATTGCTGTCTCGCCCATGCACAGCTGGAGAGCTGCTCCACAGCAGAGGGCCTTTGTTGTGGGACTGTCCCTTGCTGCTCCCCCCTCCCTGGTAGGGTAATCCCCCTGGCAAGGAGCTCGCACAGGCACAGCCCCAGCACGCTGCCAGCACAAGCTGTCACAGCGCACGGCATTGCAGAGACACTGGGTTAGCAGAGCAAATGTGTTGGGCTCAGGCTGCTACAAACCACTTAAACTGGGGAAGAGTTTCATCTCTCCCAGGCTGAACTTTGCCCAGAAAGGATGGGTTTTACAATGCTCAAATTGTCTTTGGTCAACTCCAACTCTTGGAGCTGACTGTTTCTGTGGGTCTGTATGGATGGAGGTGCTTTGGGTGACATTTACCTCACAGTGTGCTTCTGGAAAACAGCATCCCAGCCAAGCTGCAGAGAATGTCTCTTGCTGCAATTTTGAGTCACAACACATGGACTGTCCCAGTGCCTGTTTTGGTTGGTACAGGCCAACAGAGACCAACTTTAAGTTGTGTTGTGACATACCATCTGTTTCCCAGTGAACCATCGGCCTCTACACACTCAGCTCTCACAAGGGTTTCTCCATAAAAAGCTAATTCTGTGCTCCCAGCCACAACAGTTTCCCATCTCCTTCTTGAGGAAGTTGTGGCCAGAGTTCTCCTAGCCTGGACCAGATGAAAGGCCTTGGGGCCACATGCAGAGACACACACACCACTCTATGGCAGTCCCTGGAGCATCAGGCTGCCTGTAGGAACAGGGTTTAACCAAAAAGCACAGCTCCCAATATTAGCAGGTATGAGTAAATAAAAATAAATAATGAGCTGAGCACATCTGCAAGTTTCTGATCTGCAGCACAACCTCATGTGTTTAACACAAGAGATTTCAGTTCATGTCTGGTTTTATTAGAAAGCAGACCCAAGGGTGTTTCTCCTCTTTTGTTTTGTTTTTAAAAGCTTGCAGTTTCAGGAGAGCAAACTGATGACTTGAATTTTTCTCTGGCTGGTGCTCCAGCCAAACAAAGCCTGCTCCAGATTGTCTGGGGAGGGAGGAGGGTTTGTCATGGAGGAGTTGGAAACAGATGTTTTGGACTTTTGCAAGCAGTCTTTATTGATTTTCTTCCTTTCTCAGTCACTTCCTGCAGAGGCAGCACAGAACGGTCTCCTCAGGACACTGACCCAGATGTGCCCTCCTCCATCTCTGCAGTGACCACTGAGACTGGGAGTGATGAAGTGTTCATTATTTCTGCTGGACCTGGGACCAGTGGGCTGAGCTTTACCACTTACAGGATACAGGTAGGAACATTCCCCAGCATCTCTAGCAAGCCACAGGATGTCCCTCTTGGACACCACTTGTCGTAACCTGTCCATTAATGCCTCGTGCCCACTTTCTAGAAAGGCAGGGATTGAACCAGGCAGTTCTAACCCTCAGGCTGAGCTGCCATCAAATGTGGACTGTGATCCCCTGAGCCAGTATCTTCCCAGCTTTGGGAAGAGCAAATGCAGAACTCTACCTTGGCTGTGCCAGCAAATAATGCAGATGTTTGCAAGCAGGACCAGCCTGCAGAAGTGTTAATTGGCAAAGCTGATGTTCCATTAAAATTACCACTGGTAGCAACTGAAAGACCTGGGAGTCAGACCTGCTCCTGCCCACCACTCCAAGTGAGCAGGGAAGTTACTCAGCTCGGCAGAAAATGTCTCACCAAGCTGATGTGAAAATTAACAGTGTAGGCTCCAAAAAATCAAGTGCTTCAAGTGAAAGCACTGGCGCCCTTCCAAATTCGCAGACAGAAACCTGAATTGATTCAGCAGGTTCTCTCTTATTTTAACTCTTTCCCCCAGGCTCCTGATCCCTTATTTGTTTAGGAACAGATGATGGCTCAGAAGCCTCAGGTCTGGCTGTCACCTCTTCAACCTCGAGTGAGTGCCGACAGCACATTCATTACAAGTTTCTGCTAAAGCCTTTCCCAGGTCAATACTCTCTTCTCCAGTGCCCTCTCTTTTTCCCACAAGAGGATAAACAACCAGCACAAGGAACTCACATGCCCAGGACAGGCTGTGTAATACTTCTGTCACAGTTTACAAAACAAAAGCATTTTGTATCCCTGCACTTGATTAGGAAATCAGCCAGGAGGCCAGGCTGGTCAGGATTTTCCTACGCTGGTGTAAGACACGTGCTGAGCTTTTCCTCCAGCTGGCCACCCTGATGAACAGAAGGAGGGAAAGAAGGGAAAACAACTCTGGAGCCTTCCCTTGCCTGAACATTACCTTCTGTGGAGCAAGGCACTGGGAGTTGTACCCAGACTGGGCACTCTTGAACAAACACCTGCACTCCTCATCCTTCCCAGTGCATAGAGCTTCACCTGGTGGCAGTCCCACACACATCCAGCTTCTAGGCAGGAGGGAAAACCATTTCCCTTTCCCCACTTTAGCCAGAAGGAACAAATACACACAAAACTCCCATTTCTACTCTGACATTGCTTCTGCAAGCAATATTCAGAGGGCATTCATACAAACCACAAAGGTAAAGGAGCATTAAAATAGTGAAAGTAACCCAAAGAATTAAACACATTATTAACTCAGGATTCACCTCCTCAGTGATGTCCAGGCAGCACACGAGTAAGGCAATGCTCCCAACTGCATTCCTCAAGGAACAGAACACCAAGCCTGCAAGTGTGGCAGGGCCTTTTTAAAAGCCCTGGGCAGCTGAGGCCCATCCTCTCCAGGGGTGTGGAAATTGAGCACAGCAGACTAATCACAAACCTGCACTCAAACGGGATCTCATCAGGCCACTTGATACTCAGGGTTCCTGGACATTAAATGTGTTTACAGTTGAATTTTTAGATGTGTATTTTTAGGGTGTGAAATGCTGCTGGCCAGCCAGCCTCCATGGCTCACAGAGGATGTGGTGCATGGCTTTGTGGCCCAGCACTAGGCAGTGGGATGAGATATCCGCTGGAGCATATCCATTCCTTGGCAGGAGCTAAGCAGTTATCCCCATGTGAAAAGATGTGTGAAATCCTGAGCCTTCACAGTACAGTAAATAATGCCAGCAGACTCACCTCACCCAAAATGCTTGGCTAGACAAAGCAAGTTATAAGGAGCTTTCATTTAAAAAATTAGCCTGATCTTTTCCCTGAGAAATTGTGTCTGGCTGCTTGCTCTTGTGCTGCCCACCAAGTGAGCCTCAGCTCTGCTGGGCTGGAGCCAGCGATTAACTGGCTTTTGCTTTGCAGCTTTTAAAACCTACTTGAAGGCACCAGTCCTGTGTTATGAGGGAAGGGCTGGGAGAGCAAAAAACCCTCTCTGTTCATGACTGCCCTGAGGAAATGGAGGGTGGGATGGCTTTTGGGGAGCTTCCAGGTGTCCTCCAGGAGAGTCATGGCTTTCTAAATCCCCTTTGGTTTAAGGCATCATTAGCCCTTTGGTTAACTTATGACTATGATCTCTGACTTCTGATCAGACATTGCAAGTTTCAGATGCAAAGGTTTGAGTGAAGAGTATGATCATGGAAGTTTGACCAACATTTCTTGCCAAAACATTTTCGAAAGTCTAGAAAATACATTGTTCATCGTCCCAGTTACTTCCAGGGTATCTATCTCAAAACCAGTGGCTAATTTTTATGGCAGTTTGGAGGTATTTATAATAATATTACAATAATAAATCCTAAGACAGCCTGAAGAGGCCTCTGAGGAGAAGACAGCCATGTTAAAAATCTATAAATAAAGATTACTCCTTCAACAAAATCTTAGACTGCAAGCTTAATATTGAAACAGACTTATCCAGAGCCTGATGCCTCTCCTGGCTTCCTACTGAGTTTCTTTTTCTGATCTAGTGCTAATTTCTTGCCTCTCTGCCCATCCATTTCCAATCTGACACATTCACTAAATAGTTTCTTTGATTTGCAGAAACTTGGGAGATTCAGTTTCTCAGAAATAACAAACTACATGTTTCTGGTTTCTCAGGATTTTTAAATCCAGGACACTGTGGGATTTATTTCAGACTCTCTTTAAGGACTGTGTAAACTTTGGGAATATGGATTTTGCGTTCTTCTCATGACAACCACAGGCACACAGCTGAAAATTAAAAATATGAATAGAGTTGTGTAACAGGAGGCTTAAATAAATAACAGGTGAAGTATTAGTAAGAATGAAAGGAGTTTCATAGGAATGTCAGGGGTTCTCTAACTTTTCTGGCTCTAAGTTTGTATCAATATTAATTACAAAAATTGTTATTCCAAATGCAACATCAGAACTTACAAAGTATGGAAGAGATTTTTGTCTGAAGTTCATTCCCATATCTCATACACTCTGCTCATACACAGGGCTGGTGACAGCAGTTTAATGTGGTCTCACCTTCTGATGATGCCAATTTTACACCTATCTGGATGTCTTGTTCTACTCCTAAGGCATGTTTTCCACCTGAAGATAATTTTTTAACGTGAAATGCAAATCTCCTTGGCTTCAAACCACTTTTTGTGGTTCTTGTTCTATTCACCACAGACACTGAGAACATATTATTTCCTTTCTCTTTGTTTTACATTCTTTTTATTTTCTTAATTCTTCCCTCACATAGGATAAAGAGCACCACTTACTTCAGTCTTTTCTCCAAAACTGTGCATTTTTGAGACTTCTGATTCTCTTCTTTCTTGCTTCAGGATTTCTTTTAGTGAGCTCCATCCCCCTTAAGTTTTATTTCCCCAGATAGACACACCTGGAGCCTTCCAAGAGCCCAGCAGAGTGGAAGAATTCTGTTTTACACAGTGAAGTTTACGACCCTGATCTGTCAAATGTTTCCAGTAAAATCAAGCTGTAGACATTTCATATATTTGGTGAGAGTTGTTGGACTATATCTTGTGTAACTGAAATTTCCCACTTGAGCATTAAACCCAAAACTGGGGAAGCAAGGTAGAACTTTCCTCCAGGGAAGCCAGCGAGCTTCAGGCAGCACAACTGGAAGAGCAACGAGGAGAAGTTGCACTCCTGTGTCCTCTGAGAGCCGAATCCATGCTTGCACTGACAGCCTGTTTGCAACGTGTCTGAGAAATGTTGTGGTGAGAGACGCCTGCAAATGATCCTACTTTACTCTTTTCAGGACAAAAACCTAAAAAGAAGTGTCACAAGCCCAGCCTCTGTGTCTGACTGGCTGAGCTCCCACCCCACGGCTGCAGGGGCAGACGCTGCTGAGAAGGGCCATGCCCAGCTGGAGAATCCCTGTCCCCGGCAGCGCACGTGGAGCGCCCGCACTTTCCACGACTTCCTGGCCCCAATACCACAGCTACAGAAAAAATGGTGCAGCTGGAGCACCAACAGCCCCTTCACAAAGCTGGTGGACAGCAGTGTAAGCCTTGCAGGGAGGGGAGGATGTGGGGGTTGGGGTCTCAGCTCCGGTACTCCCCACTGTTCACTGATGGAACACATTTTACCCTTGGCCTGTGCCTCACCTCTCTGTCCTGCAGTGCAAACACATCTCAGTCCATCTTCTTTAGTGTATGGGCAACTCTCTGGCCTAATTATATTGTAATTTAGCCAGGCTTGCCTGAAATGTTAAGCAGCTGTATTTTGCAGCAGTTAGCACCTGGTTAAGAAATTATCCCCAGTCCAGAAGAGCATTAAAAAATGCCTTCAGACAAGATTATCTCACTGAGTGTTCTGACATGTGCTTTTTCCCCCCTGGTTAAGCCTTGAATTTATTATAATTGATGTATTATTATTGCACTGCAAGAAATCCATAGGTGTGGCAGGGATATCTGGGTCATACTGACTGTAGTCATCAAACCAACAGCTTGTTACACAGCTAATAAAGGATGTTTCTTCCTTTTTAAGGTAATAAAATAGGTTTTTGCTAAAGAATGCACCTTACCTCCAACATAACCAGGAAGTCTAACTTTTAGTTCTCTTGCGAGAGCTGCTTTTCATGGCATGTCTACTAATTTTGTACTATTTCGTGCAGGGTTTTTCTACAGCTGCAAGATCCCAAGGTGTGCCAACCAGAAAGGTAATCTCAGCCACTGAGATAGAGGGAGCATCAGAGACTGTTTACTCTGATTCATCTGCCAGTAATGCCTCATACCCCCTCACTCTGTCTGCACAGAGGCAGCGGAAGCTAACCTCCTGCAATTTGAAGAAATCCAGATTTGGGAATCCTTATTTTGGATTTTTAGCCGGTTCCCCTGACAGCAAACATGTGAGGTCCTTGGATCCATCAAGGCATCTAGGGGCAGCATCCCCAGGTAACAGCCAAAGCCCCAAAAGTCTTCTAGAGACCTCCAACTCACTGAAAATCAACTTGGTCAACGGTTCAAAAACAAAGGAACTTATGGTAGAAACAGATAAAAACAAACCAGTTTTTGTTATTTCTGAAGAAGGGGATGATCAGCAGCCTCTGGTCCTAGCAGAACACCTTAGCCAATGTGGAGATCACCTGTCAGAGCACAATGCTGTGTATGCTCGGGCCATGCCAGAGAAGCAGCCAGTGGTTCTGACTGCAGAGGGGAGCACCTCTGCCCCCTTCACATCGAGTCTTCCCCTTTGGGCAAAATCCCCCACTCCATACAGAGGTCACGGGAAGGCCTCCAGCTCTTCCAGGGACCAGCAGAGCTCAGCAGGTGGAGATGCCAACACTACTGAGACCTCCCAGAACTGTGACACCCCTGCTGCTCCTACTCTGTGCTGAGCACCAGTCCAGTGATATCCTTGAAAAGATTGAAGCATCAGTTCCCAAACCCAGAGGGAACAGGGACATGAGCAGAGCAGAAGCTGTGCCGAGCTCCTGAGTGTGGCAGTCACGTGGAGGCAGCTTTGTTGAGAGCGGTCTGCTTCCCACACGTTGGGACTGAGATTACGAGGATACAAACCATGGCACAGCACAAATGTCATCTCCCCTTATGCTCACTAACCTCATCTCTCTTCTCCTGCATGGGATTTGGATGCATTTTGTCCAAGAAAGCATCCTCTGGAAAGGTACTTCAGACTGCAGAAACAGTTTTCTGGGATGGGAATGAAAGTAACCTGGGAGGGTCACACTGTGGTTTGTATCTGAAATGTAAATCAGTCCTCTGTCCCTGGGGTATCACTTGAGCCTTTCTGTTGAGAGCTCTGAGTTAACTTCTGTTTATAGCTCTGCCTGTACAATCCAAGCCTTGCCAAGCCAAGGGTAAGAATTCAATCATGCATGTTTGCATACAGTTTTGTAAACTTCATTTTAAGTATTTCATGACTTCTGCAGTCTAGCACAAAGCTTACCAAGCATTAGGAACTCTAATATTAAAGACCATGATTATCCCATCTCCTAACTCTTTAGAGAAGTGTACAGACAAGCTGAGCAACCCAATGCCAGATGCTTGTTCTATTAAAGTCTGATGTAGCTTTATCTTTCTTAGGTCTACATAGGCTTAGAAGGCCTCAGTTCACTACATTAAGTGACTCCTCATGGCAACAGGAGCATGTGTACAAAAACACTGAAATACTAGGAATAGTCTTCAGCATCCACCACTTGGATATTTGCAGCTGCTCTGATCCTATATCCACCAGCTATTTATTGTTGGTAACGCACAGTGACTAGAGAACTATTCCCCTTCCTTTAGCAGGCAAGACTTGAAAGATAAAATTAAGGTGGGGCAAACTTTGAGTGCTCTCTTTCTTTAGAAATTAATCCTACGTGGCTGTGCCTCCCTGAGTACAAATCCAGGGCATTCAATGGAACACTGAACCAAAGGGAAGCCTGCTAGTCCTACTGCCTTTAATAACCCCATCTGTATTTTAATTGCCTCCTGGTGATATTCTCCTGTGTTTGCAAGAGACTCCTGCATGTTTGTCCCACAGTTTAGAATTTTCTTTTTTAAATGAAAAAATTCCCTCTGAAGCTGCATTTTGCAGCTGACACAGCACATTGTTTTAAAGCAATTCCCTGTCATAAAACAGGTGCCAGAAAGAAATCTTCTGCACAAGTCTTCCCCTATATTAGCTGCAGTGTGCATCCAGTTATCTTAATCCTTCTATGGGAAGGCATTTAAGACTGATTCCTGAAATATTTAACTGAATTATTTATGATTCCACCTGCTATTACAGCTTCCATTTGCCACCTATTAATGTCTGAGATATGCAACACAAGACTATAGGTTTTGCCTTATATTTTCTCTGTGTGTTTACATGTCTACCTAGACATAGAAGCCTTGCAGCTGGTAGCAGTGGAAGCAAAAACATATTTGCCCTTTAGCAGTTGACTCAAACATGAACAGCAAACAAGTCTCTGCATTTATTATTTCCAGACTGTGTTGAGTAGTTTTGAAGTGCCAAAGTCTGGCTCCAGGTTGGTTGGTTGTTTTTTGGTGGGGATTTTTTTGTTTGTTTTAAATTAATGCTACTTGATTCAAAGGGAAGAGTTAATATATTTATGATTTAAGAAGTATTTAGAAGTCTTCAGTACTCTAACAACTTGTACTGCATTAAATTCATACACATCGTAGTTCAATGTTCTGTTACTTACCACATTTCTAAAGGTTGAAGTACTAAAATCTACTTTTGAAAAGTACTTGTGTTCAATTATTGACAATAGTCACATTTGAAGGGCTGGAAAAAGTGGCTTTTTCAATAAAAGCATGTTTAACTACTCATTTTTACAGTGTAACACCGCTTATTTTGTTTTGCTGAAAGCCTGAGTTGTATGGGCAGTACCTCAGACCACGAGGAGAGCACGTGGGGTACCCCAGTGGTGGTAGAAGAGCAGAAAAGCAAACACTCCTTTTTAGATCCTTCCCAATTTCTCCTCAGCAGCCAAGTGAGACTGAGGGTGAGGTGGTTGTTTACACCGACCTCCTCCACTACCTGTTGTGTAACCAAAGAACAGACTTTGCTAACCACGTTTGTCTAACTGCTGCCAGAGGAGGTTTCTGTGGGAGTTTGTGTTTCCTTTCATACCCTGCTGCCTGAACACTCTTCCATCACTGCCTGCTGCAGCAGCATATGGCCAGTTATTCACGGGACTGCACCAGAGCCCCTGGCTGCAGCACAGAATGTACACACACATAAATACACATCCATGTGCTGGGAGAGGCCCTCCTCCTAATGGACAGGCATGTCCTCCTCCTGAGGGACAGGCAATGTCCTCCTCCTGATGGACAGGCATGTCCTCCTCCTAATGGACATGCAATGTCCTCCTCCTGAGGGACATCCAATGTCCTCCTCCTGATGGATAGGCAATGTCCTCCTCCTGATGGACAGGCAATGTCCTCCTCCTGAGGGACATGCAGTACTGAACATGCTGCTCCTTCTCAGAACAGAGGTGGTCCTTTACCAGCCACTCCAAGGTGATGCCTCCTGGCACTGGAAGATGCTGAAGCCCAATGCCTGCAGGTGGGTGCTGCAGGTACCCCAGGGGAGACTTTAGTTCCTAACCTGCATTTTGAAGTTTTTTTGTTTGATTAGGGTTTTCTAGGATTTTTTTTTTTTTTAGGCAGATCACTAAATTTAACTGCTAACAAGGTATTTGTGTTTTGTTTTATACCTTCAAAGAATGTATAAAATGTTTTCTTTCTCTTACAGCTAAAGCAACTGTTTTGAAGTTCTCTTCTTTTTTTTTTTCCCCCCTAGGAACACAAATGGCTTCTACCCAAACTCTTCAAAAAAGTCATAGTGCAGAGTTAAGAAATTCTGAAAGCTCTAGGTGGACTAAAGCACTTTAATACTCTCAGCTGTAAATATTGACTAGGATTAGTTTTTAAATAGTATTACTAAGGGCATTTATTTTGTTCCTAACAGCTATTATTACTTTGGAGAACTGTGCTGCCACTTTTAATGACAGAAAACCTCATCTCTCATGCATGGGCTTGGATTGTTTTACCCTTGTGCAGTGCAGGGTTTGCTGTGCAATTGTGTGTTCTGTAACCAAGCAGCAAGTGGGATGGGCACCCCAAACACTCAGTAAAGAGGGGAAAAATCATTCCAATCACAATTGCATGGGGAAAAAAAAGTCAGAAAACATTATGGAGCTAGCAAAGAGACATATTCGTTTCAGCAAAACTGACTAACAGTCACCTTTTTTCTTTTTTAAATGAATTATTCTGGAATATACTAGTCAAACTCTCTAGCCAATGTGTTAGGTAGACTAAATAGGACAAAAATATGTGGGCATTCCCTATTTTTTCACTGTACAAACAGAACTTCAAAACAAAAGCTTGAAGCTTCACAAGCTGACAAGAACCTGCTGTGCTGGGGTTCTTAATGTCAGGTACTTAAACTGGTTGGGAATGGAGACTCAAAGGGAAAACAACAGCTTTAACATCCAGGTAATACATCCTAACTTGGAAGACTCAGAATAGCTTTTAGCAAGAGAAATCCACTCATAACTTAGTAGCAAAACATGAATTGAGGTTTCCTTTTAGAACTTTAACTTTTATGTGAAGAGCAGTTGGTTACAAAGCTTTCTACTCAAAACTGTTTTGTTGGGTTGTTTTTTCCTCAGGAGGGTGGCACATGAGCCCAACAAAACACATGTGAGTCAAACACTCCAGTCATTAGATTTTATTCTAAACAATTAAAGATTAATTTGGATTGCCAGAAAAAAAAAGGTAAGTCCTAAGCCAACACTTAACCTAATGAAAGTAACTGAAACTCAGCAGCACTGAAAAGAATACCCAACAGAGACTAAATACAGCTTCAACATATATTCATGGTCTGTCTAGAAATATCTTTGATGTTAAACCTCATATGGCACACTTAGCATTTTTTATAATTCATTTCCTATGGAAACTAATGAGCTTAAGGGTGAAATTACCTCATTGAAAGTCAAAATGGAAGTGTGAAGAAAAGAAGGATGACCTGGAAAGCAGATTTAGAAGCAATCTTTGCATATTAAGCATTGCTGTGGGAAATAGTATAATTAGTTTTCTTCAGAACTTATTCCTTGGAATTTTGTCAGTGGTATTTCAGCTCCCAAACATCATGCAGAAAGAATGTTAGATAAAATAGGTGGAAAAAATGCAAAATCCTCACATGTTCTTCTTCAAACCAAGATGTTCTTTTCCTAACTTTCAGTGACTGTTGACTTATTTTTAAGAGGCCAGACCATAAAAAATAAGGCCCCTTTCCAGCAGACTTCTAAGGGGCCATAAGAAACCGGATTTTCAGAGCATAATTTGGAATAAGCCTTCACTTCCCAAATTCCTAACTCCTTTTACTTGAATCAACTTATTTCCCTAAGCTCTTGCTGCAGGCTAAGCCATCTGCCCTGCACAGCTGTACTGAAGACTAGAAATTGCTACCAAATGGATGTATTTTGTTTGCTGAATGAAAGAGCTAATGATTAACCCTGGAGTGTAAAAGACTAAGTTTCTCCTGTTAAATACAATGCAAACAGTTTCAGAGTTTAAGCAGAACTGATCCTGTAGAGTTCAAGTACCTGAGCCACTCGGAGGGCTCTGGGACTGGCTGAGATCAGCCCTTTGCCAGCTGGCCCAGCTGGCCAGTGGCCATTTGTTCCCTCTCAGTCACACCAACAGCTTTCTTTATTCTTTATGGAAAAAGTGCTTGGAAGAGCTTGGGCTGTGCCAGACCTGATCTCTCAATAGTGCATAAATCCCAGATCAGCAGCTTCCTCAAACTAAATTAGTTACAAGTCATTTGTTGACATAATGGAGTACAAAACATTTAAACCTCACCACTGTAAGTGCAGGGCCAGCCAGAAGTACCAGTTTTAAAGGCTATCAGCTCATCTTTCTGGTGCACAGAACAACACAGCCTTTTCACTTTTACATTACTTAACCCAAGTTTGAGCTTCACTTAAATTTAGTCAGACAGCTGGTTTAAGGAACAGCAACACAGATTAGCTACAACATTAAAGGGGATCCAGCTTCACATATGGGAATGGCAGCAGCACAGAAATCCCGGGATGCTAAACTGCAATTTGAAGCCTAACAACTCTGGCATCACTGTCTTCCACCTCAGATACTACAGGGTGCAGACAAGCCCTTCTATGTACTCAGTCAGCAAGGCTAAAGTTCTGTTCAGAAAAAGTTGTATTAACAGTAGCAATTTGAAACCTTATAATTTATATAAATAAGATCATAATAAAGATGAACACAGTATTGCAGTCATTCCCTCTAGGCTGCTGTTAAATCAAGTGGTACAGTACTTGTCAATTCAGTGTTTATGGAGTTGCAAGAAACTAAAATAGTATCTACTTTTAAAAATGTAGCAAACATTAAAATTTGTTAGCATCTTGAAGCCCTCTTACTTCTGTTTAGTAGTCATTTGCTTATATCATTAATTTGTAAATTCTGTAGAGATACTGGATCCTTTGCAATGACATCTGACACTTTTAAGGAAGTTTGAGAATGACACAAAAACTCATGTCATTTTCAGCTACTACAAGGTCAAGGATGGTATTTACTTGTAAAATCTCAGCATTCAAATAATTAATAGCTTGACCAAGCATTAGCAAGTGTTGCATACATCTATTTCTATGGTCAGAGTATATGCCACAGAAGAAACACAGACAACTTTGGTATCTTTTTTTTCTTTTTTTAATTAATAACTTCTTAGTTCAGGAAAAAAAATAAACCACAAAAGAGAACTGGAAGAACTACTCTCCACCTTCTTTATAAAAGAACTTTTCTCAAAGAGAGCGACTATATACTTTGTTCACCACTATGTCAAATCCTATCATCATCACCTTGGTTTTCACATCTATTCTACCACATGTCATGCTCAGCTTCCAAACATCTCTTATAAAGGAGGTGGGGATGTGCTTTAGACAGGTTAAAAATATGCTGCACCTTTACAGTATTTAAACAATTACACCAAGCATAGTTCATACATTTATCACATTAACTATCACCTGGTAACCATACATTTAAAAAGGTCTAATGTAGAGTATGTAATACCCATGACAGATACTCTTACTTACTTAAGAGCATATAAAGATCAGGATTTATTCACCCTCCCCATCTGCAAGTCAATTTCTGATCTCTTCCTGGTACAATATAAATGACAAAAAATCCCTTCATTCCATTGCACTACCGCAACCCTATATGCATAGAAAGGCAGATTAATTATCTGTGGCAGGGAAAAGGAAGAGGTGTTTATAAAAAGAATTTGAAGAACATCTACTGCAAAGGTAGTTTAGATGTTAAGCACATGAGTTCTGCTGTTTGAGTTTTTTCCCCCAATTTTTTTATTCTTATGGTCACACAATACACCCCTACACAAACATAACTTGAGTAAGTGCAAGTTACTCCTGACCAACAAAACAACTTCAGCACAAGAGGCTTGAACACCAGCACAGTGACAGGCTGTGCTGAAAGCCCATCTGGGGTGTGGGAGTGGTGAATGAGAGTGTAAAGCACATTTCTGCATATAATGTGCAAAGGCTTGATCTCCACAACTGCACTCAATTTGCTACATGCACAGCCAGAGATGAAAATGAGATCAAAACCAGCTGGGAATGGTTGTCCTGAGAAGATACAATATCCATCAAAAAATCTAAACATAAAATACAAATACAGAAGCAACAGAACATTGTTAATAATACTAAAAGACAGAAACACACTGTTGTTGTTAAAAGAAGTTTCAAGTAATATTCCAGATCCAATTTCAATCCTACTCACAGGAGAAAATGCCCAGAGATTAGGAAGAGAAGTCCACACCAAAGTGTATTTTTAATAGCATAAGGGCATGGTCAACAGACCCATCCTTGCGACAGCTATTTTCAAAAATAAAAATCTAAACAGAAAGACATCACTCTAATTAGCATTCATATTAAGATGTGCATCACTGGAAATAGTTGGTTAATTCACTGCAACCAGTAGACACGATGTGCTGATCAGTTGTGCTCTGTTATGTCACAAGACACTGTGTGTACACTTCTTAACACGCAAGTATAAATCCTGTTCATAAAATAAGGCATACTTAAAAACAATATGGTCTCTACAGAGGTAACTTGGTATGCTTTCTTCTCATTCTGCTTCACTCTTCTAGGTATGATGAAAACCAAACTGGTCCCAGTCAATTGAGGTTTGTCAGCATTAGCAACCAGATTATGATGAGACAGATTAGATCATATCAATTTGTGGGGAAGGGGGAAAGTTGGGATTTCTTAACTTTTAATGACACTTGGGACATCTCCTGAATGAGCTCTGCAGAAGGCATGAAAATAAAATCTATATTTACTATGTCAGTGACACCAGTGTTCCCCTTCATGATCCCTGTCTCTATCCCTATCCAGAAATGCCTCCATATTGCTACAATTTGTCCAAACTCACTTATTTTCTCTAAGATTGTTCCTTTCAGTAAAGCTGCTATATTCTGTTTTAAATTATAGCTTTTTCTACATTTTCACCAGTGTATGCATGCTAGAGAACAGCTGCATTGCAGAGGTACATATTTAGCACACTGTATCAAACCAAAGAAGAAATACAAAAAAATGAACCACCAGTGTGTCCTACTGGCTGCTCTATGTCAAAAGCACTGTTTGGTCTTCTGATATAAAACACTACAGAAGCAATATTAGCAGAAGTCTGTTCTGCTTCAAGTATTATCCCAACTTTAAATGTGATCTTCAAACTTTTGTGCAATTCTTTTTGTAATTTCACATGAATAAAAACATCAACATGTCTAAACTAAGAGAGGAAACTGTACTACCTCCACTACAACACTGCACATGTGGTAGAAGCTTTAAGCTCAAACAGCTGTTTATTGGATGGATTTTTCAAAAATGAATATTAATGTGGTCTCTAGCCCAAATGCAATGGGTAGCAACAAAATATCAGACTACCGCAAAATGCAGTTACAAATATACACTGACAATTTCCTTCTTAAATATTAATGGCTCTTGAAATACCCATCAGATACCCATACAAAACTTTTCTATTTTAAGTCTAACGATTTTTTTCTTAGTTTCTTCACAAGTAGTGCAAATACACTCCTTATTCTTAGGTCATCCCAAGATATGGCTGGTTTTTGTGTGTGTGATTTGTGTTCTTCACTGAAGTGATACAGGGACACTGTAGTCATGAGCATGGAATGCAGTGCTTGCTGGACTACTTTGGGAAAAAAAGAAAATCTACCTTATTCATGTACAGCTGTAAAATTCTACAAATGAAAAATTTCACATCAGGTTACCTGATGCAAAATTATTGATTCCCTGCTATGGGGGAACTGAGCAGATCCCCTGAAACCTTAAACTGTACAAGCAGTGTAATAGGTTTTTGTCCCCTCTCTACAGACTCCAAGTATTCAGTTCTTGAATCGTGTTTGCTCACAAATGTGATTGAATTTCCTGAAATAAAGAAAAACATAAGAGTATTAAAATGTAACGAAGTTCTCAAACGTCAGGCAACAAAAGCAAGTCAGCACGTTTCACAGGGTATTTTAAATGTTAAATAGTCTAAAGCAGACCATTTACACACTAAAATGTCTGTTTTACGAACCTGTTTAGTTCATACTTTACTGCCATTTTACATGTAACAGGATTTTCAACATCTCTCCTGCCTAACCCTCATTAGTTTTATTATGCACAGAGAAAACCTGTTATTAAAAAGCATTCCTCTGTACTCCTGCATACTTCAAACCCAGAAGGCAATTAAAACAGGAATCGGTGAATTAATTTTCCCCTGCAAGATATTAGTAACTTTTAGTAGACAGCATTACACAGGTCATTAAGAACTAGAATTAACCAGGCTGATGATACATTTCAACATAAACACATTCTCTCAGTGGCTTAGAACCTTCTGGAAAGAAAGTTTTTCTCAGCCTGTGTTATGTAAGTTTTATGGGAATGGCAAACCTGTCGTCATGGATTAAACAGGTAACATAATTTTATACCAAGAACTTCTTCCCACTTCTCAAAAACATTTCACTGTTCACTCCTGGTTCTTTTCTTACTTGGGCCACGTGGCCCCTGACACACAACTGAAACAGAAGCTGGGGTGTTGAGTGTGTCCCTACATGTGAAGGAAACAGTGCAAAGGAGACCCTGAATGTTCCCTGCTCAGCTGAATTAGATCAAGGATAAGAAAAACCTTGCTCACATAACCAAACTACTTAGCAAAACAATTTAGCTCAATTAAAAATTTTTAAAAATTAACTGGATATAAAGAAGTGGAATGACAGGATTGTTTTGCTTTTATAGATTTTAGGAACTAAGAGTAGCAGGCAGTAAAATTCTAGGAAGCACTAATGTTGGGGGAAGAAAAGAAAAAAAAAAGAAAGAAGGAGAAGGAAAAAAAAATTAAAAAACCCCTGAGTCATTTTTATTCTAGATGAAATTATCCACAAGGTGAACAAAGATGACTGGGGAGTACTTTGATATTGAATTAACGCTAACATTTCAAAACAAGATCTCCTCTGGGAACACAGACAGTCCTGTAAAGTGAAGTTACAGATAGCAGTGGTACTTCAAATTACATCTGCAACTTAAATCCAAAATTATTTTTGAAAGCTATTTGGTAAAACCCTTGAATTTGTAAGAGACTGCAGATGAATATTTTACAAGTCTGTCTTATGATCTGCTTGCCTGAGCTGCTCAGACTGGTTATTTTCAACCCACAGTACCTGAAATATTAAAGGAATTATGCTAAGCGTGTATGTACATTGCAACATTAGAAAGATACTGCAGAATCTACTATTCATTAAGGCAATTTCTCAATAAGGGGTAATAGCTCCTCTATCTTAAATTACACTGAGAATTTAGAGAATTATTCATAAGGCAAGAAGGATTTTTCAACCCTCCCTGAAACCAGTTTGCTCTTAGGGAGAAAATTTTTGTTTTGTTTTAGGAGTCTTTAATACTTGTCATACCACATATGCATCTTTTCATAAGAATGAAACTGCATTGCTCATCAGACGTCTTGATTTTTTTTTATTCAAGAAGCTTGATTTATTTTGGAAGGACATTTCTCATAAATGACCAGATACCAGGAGTCCAAGGCCCGTGGATGTACTAAAACTCTTGACAAGTAGAGGGTTAATCTCTTTTCAGGCTCGGTATTTAATTTTCAATGCATGCCAGATTTCTTGGGTCAGAGATGTAAGACCTAGAAACTCCACAGGAACCTGCTGTGGCTTATGTTGCATGCTCCATGCTGCTCTTGTTGCTAATTATTCCCATCAACTGATCCCTTCAATATAAGTTGCACTCACTAAAAGAGTGTCTCCTTCTACCCCAGTGGGTGGAAAAACAGACTCAAGAAAGTCAGCCATGGGCTACATCAACTTAAAAGTGCTGGCAGTGCCCTTCTGACACACATGGAGAGCTCATTTCAAAGTTGTGTTAAAAACAAAAATGACCAAAAAAAAAAAAAAATCCTAAAAGCTCACCCAATTCTACTTCATGCTGCAAGTTCTGGCACTTCAAAGGTTGCTTTTTAGATTGTTGTTGGCTTGGTTTTTTTTAAGGAACACAAACCAAAACCACCTTCTAAAGTGTACAACTTACATGGCATGATGTGCTTTGACCTGAGTTCGACAGTTGCGTCCCCAGTAGCAATCAGGACGTGACGTGACAGTCACTGCAAGAAGAACAAATGAAATGCTGCATTTATTACAAAAGTCATTAAAGGTGACCCAGATTATTAAGCCACTGCTAATGGTGGTTACTCATCAAAAACAAGACAGGACTGGCAAGAAACTACTGTAGCACTATATTGTTTCACCTTTCTGGAAACAAAGCAAATGCTTTGTGAAGGACAAAAAAATTAATTTTTAGTATTAAGTTAATGCAGACTTATGATGAAAGTATTTGGTTCTCAGTGCTGTCAACTGAAGTCTTACCACTTAGTTTAATAGAAATGGACTTGACAATATATCTTTTCCTAGATATATTTCCATACAAAAGAAAAATTATTAATTTGGGTAGAGTTTGTTGCTTTCCCCCATTTTCAAATGTCCAGCAGCTGAACTGAAAAGCGATGCTAAGGACAAACCAGATACACTATTTTTGCTCATTATACACAGCAGCACGAGCTGAGTGCTCAACAGCTTAAAACTGGGAAGCTGTTGCTAACAGCAAGAACTAAATTGGCAGAATATTTAAAAGCAAACTGTTGGAATAGCTTCTGTTCCAAACAAATTTAGGTCTGAAGGAGGCACAGTTGCTTGCATGCTATTTTATACTAAAATTGTAAATGCAAAGATTTAGAATCAGTTTATGAAAGCATTCTTGTTCCTAGATGAGAGCTGGTAAAATGGTAAATTGTTCAGAAGGTGCATCATTTCATGTATTTAAATGGGAAAATAAATTAAATTACAGCAACTGGTTCCTGTTGACTATATTCTGATTTTACTGAATTCCTCTTTTCACTCTGCAGATATACTTATTCTACAGATGAGAAATGACACTGAAAGAAAAGGTTCCATTAGGGAGTCTGAAAATAACTACACACAAGCTTAGCAGCTGACAAGTAAAGCAAGGAGCATCTGAGATATTAGCCCTGCAAGGAGATTTGCACTGGGCTACATGAAAGGGCCAAATGAATACAGATACAAAGATAAACCTGATGTTAACTCTTTAAGTGACTTTTCCTTCCTTACTGTGCAAAACAATCCCCACCTGGCAATTCAGCAACAGGAATATTCTGCCTGTACTGGTAGGCAAGTTCTCGAAAGCTGCGAAGGCCACAACAGTAGCAAAGCACTGTGTTCCCAGTAATTCTGTAATCTGGGGAGAAAACCAGTTTGTAAAAATGTAAGGCTTAATAAATCAGATTTAACTAAAGAGACAGGACTGCACTGTTTGCAGGACTGCAAACTTCTTGATAACATTGCTGAGTTATATCCAGACAAGGAGTCATGCACATGGAAATTGAACACAACACATACCTGACAACATAAAAACTCCTCTTTGAAGAGCTAAGAGGCTTTCATTTAACATATTTTTCCATGTCAGACCCCTGGATGCCAGGTAATCCTGAAAAGAGCAATTTAAGTGTTTAATCTAGAAAAATCTCCAACTTTAAAGAGTAAGCAAGCCACTTATTCTCAAATATTTCCAAGTCTATCAGTAAACTATGTTTTCAGACACTGATAGTTCAGTAATTGTGTTTATGCTGATTACAAGTAAAAATTAAATACCTGTAACTTAATTAGCATGATACATTCTATCACCAGTAGACCACCAAAAAAACCTTTCACTAAATATCTTTCTTTCAGATCTCCACCTTAGCCAAAAGTTTGCAGATTCATTCCAGTCACAGTCTCATTTACCTCAAATCAAGATTTCATCCAAGTCTACCTAATTTAGGCAACCCTGTTATAGTATGGGCCAAATATTTTCCATACAAATTAGTGTGAAATTTAACTTGTCTGGGACAAAATATTTAACACTGATTTTCTGGCACATTTTTATTGAATTATATTTCTCTTAAATAATATTTTGGATGATCATTTGGAGATCATTTAATGAGCCTTTTATAATCAGGTTCTGCAAAGAACACAATGCTGCCACTGTAACTATTAGGCACTACATCACATTCATTTCATCAGTGAGCACATCTTAAACTTTGTACATTTGTTATTATCACACACAATGATTTTTAAACATACCTTTAGGATATCTGATTCGTAGTGGTTGTTATTCAGGACACCATCTAAACACTTATCACCAAGATTTATTTCTAATCAGAAAAAGAAGAGTAATAAAAGTTACTATTTCTTGCCCAAACCCCGTGGCCCTCACATGTTTTCTGAAGGTTCCTCTGTTTCCTGAAATAACATGCACAGGCTCATGTGAGCACCAAGTATGTGACTGCATTCAACGTTTGCTAATGCATGTGATTTGTAACTTCCACTGGCAAAGACACGATACTGAGATTTTACTATTTCATCTTCAGTCCACAAACACTACCAAGCTGCAGAAATTACCAGTGCTAGTAAAGCATATTCCATTAGCTCCAAACTGCAGCCAAGCCACTCCAATTGTTCTAATTTATTTTTTAAAAATGTCAAAAAACCTTAAGTTTCAGATGTCTGCATGTTTAAGAGGACAAGGTTCTTTTCTAATCTGTTACCATAAGATGTTCAGTGCTGCATTGGTTTGTATGATTCTCTTACTAGACTGAAATATACCTTGTTTTTTATATTGGAAAGCATTATGCTCAGCAAGTGTGGTTTCTAAGCCCAATATTGTATGAAGACACAAAACTAAATCCTCTCAAAGTTATGACACATACCACTTCCATTTTTTGTGTTTGTGACGTGAGGACGCAGCCCTTGTTTCTTTTTGCATGACTGTGCTACAAACTAACCTATGTCTCTTAAATTACTTAAAGTTCCAGACAGACACTATTGCAAAGAGGCTCATAAGTAACAGATTTACTGCACAGTACCACAGAACGGTGCCAAGCAGCCAAAACACGCCATGCGAGTGCAGCCCCAGTACAAGTGACAGAAGGGCTGCAGACAAACTGTGCCTGTAAAATAACAAAGAAAACCCCTGTAAAAGCCTTGCACACAACACAACTCAACAGTTACCATTCTCATAAATCAGTAACAGCAGATTCCTAATAAACTTGGTTTCAAAAAAGAACAACTTTCTCATTTAAAATGCATTCTTTAGAGGATAATAAATTCTGTAAAGGAAGATTCTTTCATGCTGTTAGTACAAGAGTGCGAATTAATAAGATTCATATAAAAACAGTCTTCTAAATAAATTTAAGTTTAATAATAAATAAGGAGCAAGTTAGTTCTGCAGAAAATAAAAAATGTACACACATTGCTGAGGAGCAACATGAGGATTTTGTTCACGCTCTGCTCTTCGGTCAGGCATTGGCTGAAAGCAGCAGGTGCATATTACATGACTTCCTTGAGCAGGACACACATATTCCTGAACAGCTGGATGAGTTAAAAAGCAGAAAAAAAAAATTGAACAATGTACACAATTGCAATCTGGATGAGGAATCTTGGTGAATGTTAACAACATAAAAATCTCAAAAGTAACAAGCAAGCAACCTTTCTACCAAGACACTATAAAACAGCAGAAAAACAGCATTCAGACTTCTAAACTGCACAGGTGTGTAAAATATTTCAGAATGTAAAACAGTTTAAGGACTATTAACCATCAGCAACGCATTCTGGAAAATCACAGGAAAACTACAGCCAAAGGCTTCATTTGCAAAGACACTGGAGCTGTTCTCAGCTGTGAGAGAGAGCTTGCTTAGGTCTCAGTTCATTGCTGTAACACAGCTCAGTGCTCAGCTCAGGGGAGCTGGAGATGATCTTTAAGGGTCCCTTCCAACCCAGGCCATTCTGACTCTGCCCCCAGTGTCTGAGCTGCAGTATTTTAGTGCTGGGGCAATGTGACACTGACCTGCAGGGAAGTTGGCAGAGGTTGATGGAGCATCTCCCAGAGCCTGCATTCCTCCTGCCTCTGTCTCCTGGCCTGTGCCAGGCACAGTTGGAACAGAGTGTCTTCGGTATCCTGGGCACTGTCTGCATACTATATATGGTTGACTGAAAGAATAAAATAAAGTCATATGAAATTACACCAAACAAATGCAAATACAACTTACATTGCTGTGCTAGACCAGGTTGGTCAGACTCTCAAGGTTTAAATTGAGGATTTCCTCATTCAGTAACAGATGGAAGTTTATGTAACTCAGCACCTTACAGCTCTGAAGACTGCTATAGTTGTGATAGATAAAAACTTTGGATTTTGTAGTATTCCTTAAGAAGTTTTAAACAAAATGAAAAGAAAAAAAAGAGCAATGTGACTGAAAGCGAAAGGAACAAAGCTGGAATAGTTATCTACATGAAGAATTCTTCTGTTCCCCTGTAGACCTTTAACAAAAAGTGTTTGCTCTTAAAAATAAAGAGAAGGTATTTTGGTACTTGGGAATTCCTAAGTCAAGCATCAGCTGCTTTGGTACCACATACCCAGTGAAAACAGTGTTCCAGAAACATAAGAAAGTACAATCATTGCAAATGCACTCATAGGATCATGGACTGCTTTACCTCCTGACAAGATCTTAGCCAGAAACCTGTCTTTTTTTGTTTCACAATCTGCCATAGAACTGTTGGTCACAAACGGAATCTTGCTGGACTTCTAGGAAGTTCTATGTTCAAGGTTCAAAAGGATGCCCAGCAAAACTGTCAAGTTAATTACTGTCAACAATGAACTTATGGGTCCCCAGATTCATTCTAATATCATGGAAACACCATCAGCAATAACAGCATTTGTGCAACTAGCTCAGTTTGTGGGTCTGTGCATTCAAACACAGGTACATCTCATTCAGCACACAACTTAAAAACAGACATACCTGATATCTGAAGATTCACTATCTACATCTGACAATTCCAGTAAATCTTCAGAACTTCCTTCCTCATCTGAAAAAGATCTCCGCACCTTAGGCTGTAACATGTCTTGAGTAATTTTGTTTCTGGCATCCATGCTCCGAACATCATCTTCATTGCGACATTTGTCTGGCATGAGAATCAAATTCAAATGTCAAGAGAAAGGAACAGCTCACATCCCTGATCTGCACTCTATTAATACAGTTACCATTACTGTGTGTTCATTTCCATAAGCTTTGTTTTTGGATATGAGAGTTCTAGACCATCTTAGTTAAATTTCCCTCTCTGTTAAGGAAGTCTATCAGGCAACTTAAGTTTCGTTTTCAAGAGGCCATGATCAAAGTTAATTAAATCTACATTCAAGTATATTTTTCAGAAGTATCCTTCTCATGATTAAGTAACAAATTAAAATGAAGAATTCTTAGCATACTCACAGTATTAAATCATCTTCCACAGGTCATTAGGTCATGTTAAGTGCACTTGTTTTCTGACAAACCATGTCAGAGAAAACAGCAGGGAAATAAAACACACTAGTATTTTATAGACAACAGTGTGTGCAGACATCAGTTATGCAGCTCAAATGTGACAGCCATGGGATTCTGCCACAGACACTGTTCAACTTGCCTGGATGCTGAATCAGATAAGCTTCTACCAAGTTGTTCAATATGTGATTTTTACAAATACGTTCTACTGGACAACGACAAGTTGGACATAGAGAAGATCTTTCCATCCATCCTGAGTAGCAGGCAGCACAAAAAGTATGCATACAAGGCTGCAAGCTGGAAAACAAGCAAATGGAGTAAAAATACAAATCTTTCCTCTCTTCAGATACATCCGTAATACTCAAAAAAACTATTTAGCATTGTATTTGACTATATAGATAGGGGTAGGGAAAGGAAAATCAGGAGGGCTTGTGTGAAAATGCTGATTATCCTGACCTCCTCAAACAGTTGTCACTGAATGTCTTGCATTATTACCACATGATTAAAGCTTTTGTCACTCTTACATACCTTACACAGTCATGCAGCAGTTCTTGGCAAATAATGCAAGTTAACGTCTCTTCCATCTTATCTGGTTTCACATGTGATGTTTTTGCATCTTCAGAGCCAATTTTAATTACACATTCACTAGGAGCTGCTGGTGAAAGATTTGGACAAGTGTCTTCATCTACAAAGACAGAAGGAGAGAGTTTTCAAAGCTTTTTTTAACTTATTTTTATTCACTGGCAACAGTCCCAAAAGAGGTTCTTGCTTTACACACTACAGTTTCTGCTACTGAAGACATTATTCCCATGTGGCCAGAAATAAAGTAAGTGAGACAAGAAACAAGCTGAAGGATTGATGACAGCTGCTGTAATTCAGTTTGGAGGGGAGGGGGTGAGGGTTAAGTTGCAGAATACTGTAGTATACTAGCCTCCTCTTAGTTTCTTCTTAGCAGGTTCCAAACATTCCTCCTCCCCTATTCTTTGAGGATCTGATTCTGCATTTTCTTTATCAATGGTTTCAGGAGCGATTGTAGAAGCTTCAGCATTCATCTCCAGCTTTTCATGCTTGTCGTGCAGTGCTCTTACACACATGGATTCCAAGATGGGGAAAGCAGGCACAGGAGTGACAACTGAGGACTGTGATCCTATAAAATAAAAACAGAAACATGAACATGGCTGCACACAGCTATGGGACACGTGAAAACAAAAGGTACTCAAACCCTGATGGGGCACATGCATCAATCCAAATATCTGAATAGGAAAAAGTGGGGCAGAAAAGCAATGTCTGCATAACTTCCTGAACACACTCTAAACCAATCTGACTAATTGGAAGACCTGGGGGTAAACAACCTATTAGTTGTGTAACCCTACTTAAAATCTCCATTCCTCTTTCAATTGCAGAGTATTTATTTATAAGACTATTATCCACACCAGGTCTTCCTGACAAAGATGCCAGGCAGGAGTTATGCAATGGTGATCATACATAACAGGTTGGGATCACAGCAAAGGGAAAGCTTTGTTTCCATTGGAGCCAATGAAGTCCCAATGAACTGCTGACAAATGGTTAAAGGAATTCTCACAATTCCTTCACTCATCCATCAGGATTTACTCTGCCTGGTCATAGAGAGAAAGTTAAAATGCACATATCCACCTGGTATTTACACTAGAACTTTATAAAGCAAATTCTAAAGACTGAGAGAGAGGTAAGAGATCAATCTGTTTAAATTCAAAACTGGAGTAACAGCTGATGGGTTGGACTCAGTGATCCTGATGGGTCCCCTCCAATTCAGCATACTCTATGACTGTGTGATCAAACTTTAAACACTTGACACAAGTCTCACCAGATGTAGATGGATTATCCTGCTGAACAGATGCAGACTCAACCAGAGAGGTAGAAGAAGCATTAAAGAGGTTAGATGTAGAAGTAGATGGCTGTGGTTCCTCGTAGCAAGACTGAGTAGCTGACAGTGATGAGGTAATTTGGGTCTCATCATTACTTCTTCCTGTACTTGAGGTATCTTTGGTCACATGGCATTGGTTTTCTACATTAACTTCTACAGTTGGAAGGGGGGAAAGGAAAGAAAAATATCTGTGTGACAGTCACCATATCATGGCTTCAAAATTCCAAGGAATCAAACTGTCTCAAGAGGGTTACATTAGTCATTGGAGCTTAGCTCCTCTTCATGGATCTTGAATTACTTCCTTACCTACTGGTTCTTGAGTTGCATCATGTTTTGTGTTTAAGGATTCATAAAGATAAGCAACATCTGAAAGAAATGATAAAATACTCATCATACTCTTTAAACAAAAATTCACTAAATTTAATCCCACATAAACAACTTCTATTCACAAGTGGCTGCATCCCCAAAGTGTCTGACAATGGAAGAGGCAAATGAGAGGTCACCTCAATAGTACCATGTTAATACTCCTACTTAGGAGGCAATTAGGAGCAGCACAGCAAGATCTTTTCTTCTCAGGAAACCAGGCAGAGCAGCTTTTGTGTGACCTTTAACTTGTGCCAGCCATGGAACCAGAGGCTTAATCATTTCTTAAACCTAAAATCTGTTCTGTCAGAACAGACTGTATTTTTACTGATATTTGAATCAAAGTTCTTCAAAGAAGCTTATTATTTCTGAGCTCACTTCTCAACCTCTTCAATCAATATTATTTCATTTCTTTGTGAGATACATGAACTCTCAAAAACACAGATTAGGACATGCCATAAATTTCAGCCAGAAACTAATTTAGAATCTATTAATAAAACCAACTGGATAATATCCTTTTCTTTTCCATCTTACTTCAACTTAATACTGTTCCAAAAATTCCTCTAACTCTCTACCTTTTTGTCACCTCCAACCACCTACAAGCAAGTAAGACTGTCCTAGTTGTAGCAGTCTTTTTCTGATCAGAAGTTAAAATAATGTCTCCTTCAGTAGAACTTAGAATGGACAGACAGGCATGCCAAATCTAAATTCTTCTCTGCGTTTGAAGATGGAAAAGCTGGAAAAGCAAAAATGGAGGCTTGCTAATTTAACTACTTATTAACCCAAACAGAAATCAGTGATTCAGTTCATTACCTGGAAAATTCACCCAAGTGATTCATCTAAGTAGCATGAAGTGCAATAGTGCCAACTTAGAAAGGATTTGTGAGATAAACTATACAGACAGAAAAATACAGCTTATCATTGCTTCATGTAACATTTACATCAGGCAGCATAAATCTGTCTGTCTGTATATAAATCAACAGCAATTTCATAAAGGAAGTATTTCAACAGTATGTATCTAGAATTCTTTTAAATTAACAGTTCATATGTTTATTACTGTATGAAAATTGTAAACACAGCATTGTTCCAGGTTTACCAATTCTACTTTCACTCTAGGGCTTTCCCCATCTTCCCCCCACCCATTTTGCCTTTTCCCTCTTTAAAACAAAAAACCACAGCAAAACCCACAAAACCCCCCACAAAAAAACCCAAAAAGCTTTTACAGCCCTTCCCTTTTTGGCACCTTTCTGGTGCCAAAAACTGCTTCACTGGGATATATAAAGTATCACTAACTACCCCAGCAATTTGACTTCCAAAAGAAGCACTGGACATGTGATTAGAACCTCATTAGTTACCATTCCATGCATTAGTTCTACCAAAATTACTTCCAGGCACATTTCAATTTCAGCAGTTGCTCAGATTTGTCTCTGTAAAAACTTGCAAATCCATGAACTCTTCTCTAGAGACACTTTTTTAAACATATTTCTCTTTAAAACAGAACTACTCAATTTTATTATACTGATATTTCTTTTCCCTCATGACTCAAAAGAAAATGACTAAGCATGCCATTTAAAAAATATTATTCACTTACTGTTCTCTGGCTCATTTTTTCTGTAAACAACATAGATCACATCCCCAGTCTGTAATGGGTATGTCTGCTTCTTAACCACTTTCAGTTTATTAATTACTGTTCCATTAGTACTGTAAAGAGTAAGAAAAGATAACTTTGCATAAATGTTTTCATAATTACACAGGAGAAGGAAGGGAAAACACAAGATACATTTAAAGAAGAAAAAAAACTATTGGCTGCCCCCCAAAAATGTAAGTGGGCTAAAAAAAAATATAAAAAAGAACGAGAAAAAAAAAAAAGGAAGTCTAGAGGCAAAAAATTTCTCCCAAAGACAGAAGTGCAGAGTTACTGGAACTTCAAAGCTCATTCGCAGCTACTGGTAAAGAGATGGCAGTTGACAGACAAAAGATCCCTGATATTTGGCCAACATCTCCAAATAATTAGATGATTGTTTCTGTACAATAGTCTCCACCCTTTAAGCATAAAACCCGAAAGGACAATACGAGTTCTATTCAAAAAGTTCCAGGCTGTGTCTTCCAATTAACACTGGGAATCTCATAAGACATTCTCTGACAAAGGAACTTCTCCTGTACAGTCAGGGATGCCAACTAGCATTAATTTTTCTTCCCCCTCCTCCTTCAAAAAGGAAAAAAATCTAAAATTGTGAGGTTACTTGGACTGTTTGTGACTTGAAAGTGAGAAGATAACGAGGTGGAAAAAAATTATACATAATGAAAGAGGAGTTGGAATGAATTAATTTGATATTGATAAAAAATTCAAGACTTGTAGAAGAAATTAAACTAGGGAAAAGGAAAATGCAGATCATTGCTGATTAATTTCTTTATCCCCTTAACTATGGGTGATGTTGTATACACAAGCCATTAATGTTTTATAACCAAGTCAAGTTATTCACATACTGAATAATTCCAGCTCACTGGCAGTAAGCCTCCTTCAGGGCTGCAGCCCTCTCCAATTTCAGACTTCTGCCACTCAAAATCTCAGCAATTGGTACCAAATATGAAGGAACAGAAAATACCTGCTTTTCCCTCTCCAAAGAGCAGCTGCAAGAAATATCAGCAAAGCTGTGCTGCCACCTCCTGGAGGTGCCCAAGGCGCCACGGACTGTCCCTCACTGCAGGGGAGTTATTTGGAAATCAGCACCTTCCCCTCCTCTCTTCTAACACAAAAGTATGAATTCAAAGTTCAAAAGGAAAAACAAGCCCTTTGGAAGCACTACAGCAAGTCTTGATCATGGTATTAATTCTTGGTCTTGCTGCTGCAGCTGCTTCCACAAGGCTGAATCAGCCAATCCAACATAAATAATGGGATACCAAAAGAATAGAAATGCTCCTTTAAACATCAAGAAATGAATAAAATCTTTGGGTCACATCGATGAAACTTCAAGCTTCTACAAACAAGAAAACTACTTATAGCTTGTCTTTTTCCCCTCGGGCATACAGATGTTGACTAGTCTGAAAGACACAAGCACTGAAGAACCAGCAGAACAGAGAAATCACCAAATGAATGCCAAAGTTTAGGAATTAAGAGAAAAACAGAATTTTAGTCAGTCTGTTAGAAACAACACTGATTTCGAACTTCATACTGATGAACATGTTAAAAAAGATTGCGTTGAAGCAAAAATTGTATCTCTCTCAGTTGCCAAATAAAAGTAAAGTTTACACCAATCCCTGAAACCTGTCAGAGGTCCTTTAACAGAACTAGGAAACAACAAATTTGACCTCCTCAGTTTTCCAGAAGGCACAACACAGCATGCATCTCCCATCTGCCCCAAGTGTTCTAGACCTTCTTTTGTAATAAATCAGCTCAATTCACGTAACAAGACTTGTCTTTTACTGAATTTTAGCTTCTACAGGCAATTCCTAGCCCAAACATTTCACTAAACATAGGGAGAAAAATGTCACAATAAAGTATTTTATGAAGTAGCTCTGTCATGACTGCCAAGTTCCAAGGTTATTCTAGGGGACAATAACTCAAGGTATTTTAGGGAAAAAAAAAAAAAAAGGAAAAAACCCCAAACATCACACATCTATTAACTCAGGCTTGGTCTCACAAAGCAAGCTCCAGAAAGAGCTATGCAAGACCCTGCTCATCAAATTGACTACAAACAGCCTAAAACTACAAACAAAACTACAAACAGCCAAATCTTTTCAATTCTGTAGTTACACAGATGTCAATGAGAGCTGACTAATGAATTATTTGGCACACATGGACCCAAATGAAGTAGGAATAAATGGGTATCACTTAACACAGACAATCATAAGCTTTTTTTTTTTCTTCAATATATTAGTAAACTAAAGCAGTTGTATTTATCTCTCAGCCAATAATCAAAGGGAAAAAATTATTCAGCTATCCCAGATAACTGTATTGGTCTTTCACTTCCAATTTCAGGCTTTAGCATGAGGCTTTTAACAGATATGGTGACATTTCAGATTATGACCCCATTCATTGTGGGTATTTTTTATTGATATACACATGATAAATGATGACATTTGTACATTCCTCTGATGTTTCAAATTAAAGTCCCCATAAAATAAGCAGAAAGTACAATGACAATCCCATATACGAAGGCCATTCATTAGGATTTGGTATTGAATTGATGCCAACTGGCTGTACCATTTTTCAAGGGGAGAAGAAAACCAGTACTATCAGATATAATCTGTCTGTGTTGTGAAACTATACCACAAAAGGTTCTATTGTCACTTTTTTAAACAGTGAAAGAAAAAAATCAGGCCTTGACTCAATTCCAGTGTGGTTGATGACTACAGCTTAATTAATGAGTTTCAAAAATTCTGTTTACTTCCCAATCCCATCTGCTGTCCAGAGTTGATGTGAACAGCTTCACTCAGAACAGGGTTACTTTTGATATGTAAGCAGGTGAATGATCTATGTGTTTTAAGAAACTTTCATATCCTTCCAAAAAAAAAGCCAGTCTAATGCTTTTTTTAAATAATTATTTGCATCTATCCAAGAAAAGAATGTAGAATTATGTTAAAGCTTCTGGGTTAAGAGCTATCTGCTATTTAAGTGCATATAATCCTGAACACCCTGTAAACTGAAAGGAGTTTTGAATTCTATTAAGGTATAGAATCCTTTCTGTACTGTAATTCTCCACTCAATGTTCATAGACAGTTTTGACTGGAGGGTGAGGACAATTTAGTAGCAGAAGGGACACCAGCACCAACTGCAGATCAACCTCCAGTTTACCCAGAGAAAGGCAAGCAGATATTTCCTGTCATATGAGTATCAACCTTGTGTAAATAGTTTCCTGATCTGAAACATCACTTACTACTTAAAATCTTAAAAGGCAAAAATCCTAGAAAATAACAAGAAATTACATTAGTTGCCTTTAAAATTTCTTTTTCAAAATGGAGAATCTTACAATTGGTTTTACTGGGAGAAATCCAACTGCTGCCTCCACTGTGTTAGGTCAGCTTGTAAATTTGTTTTCTTTCAAGCAGTATAAAGCAACTAGTGCATGCTTTGGAAAATAAAGCAGAAACATATCCCAAAAAAGGGCAAGTCTGAGTATTTTATTGTGCTGTTTGCTAACTCTTGGCTTTTGTTACTTCCAAACTTTTATTTACTCAGTCATTTTGAATGCTCTACGCATTTTTTTCACGTGCAAGTTTTGGGTAATTGTTTCCAAAGTAGATTTGAGAACTCATTATGCTATCACAAGATAAAACTCAATGTTGGCGGCCTACATATATTTGATGATATTCTTTGGATCAGCTACAATAGAGAAACAAAGTCTGCTCAGTTTGACTGTCCCACACTCACTGCCTCCTTCAATGCATTCCTCTTCACCAGAAAAATCTGAGCTTGACCACAGCAATGTTTCCAAACTATTTTCCACTTCAGAGAAAAAGAAGCTGACATTGCAGTATTTTTCTGTGACTCTGGGCATCTGTACTGCCAATTCAAATATTCAAGAATCATCTTCTTTCAGCCTGATATTTTGGGACTCATCTGCTATTTGGCACAAACACTGGAAGACCCAGAAGAGCCAGAAGAGCTTTCTGCAAGCAGTCATATCAAACCTGTTTGGTTTCTCGACTCAGCAATTGGCAGCTACACTTCAACTCACAGGAGGGAGAGCACTCCAGGGTTTTGCTCCTTGTTAGATACACAGAAGTGTAACAGGCACAAGCAGCTCCCTGGCACCGTTCCACGGGTGCAGCATTCCTGCTACACTACCTTGTAACAAGCCTCACCTTTTCATGCATATACCATACACAAAATAAACTGTAATTTGGCTTTGCTAGTTTTCTGCTGGCTGCACCTTCTGCCTCAGGGGGTGGGTAAGGGGAAAAAAAATAAAAGAGGAAGGAATGTTTCTGCATCATGCACAATTTATTTAGCTTGTTCTGCCATAACATTGGTCTAAACCAATTCTGCCGTGAACAGTTTCTCAAGCTTAGATTTACAACTACACTCTGAGACTGCCATGATAGACGAACATGGCTTGGTTTGTTGTTGGGAACATCCTGAAATTTAGGATTATATTGGAGAATGACAACTATAAACCATTCCTGTATATCCTGGCTAAGCCTGATATTTTCCCTAAAACTTTAGCATTCCATCCCACAGCTTCCAGGAGTAAAAACCCTCCAGGAATCTAACCAGGGACATATCTCTAGTTACAACCTTGAAGGGGAGAGGGAATACACCCTTACTGGGTTTGCAGACAACAAAGCAGAGGCAGAGCTGCCATCAGAGGCACTTTGCAGGCCAGAGGAATGTGCCCATGATGTACATAGATAAAAAGGAAAGTTTCACATTTGAGGCTTTGAAGGCTATCATGTTGAATCCCTGTTCCAACAGCCCAGAAGGCAATTAAGTATGTTATTGAGGCAGCTCAGGGTTAGTATCAAATACCTGCTGAATGTTTGACAAAAGTACCACCAAGAAAATTCTGAGAAACCAACCTTGTATCTTCCAATGACACTTGACCAGATTCTTCATCCACTATGATTTTACAGTGATCTCCAGACACCAACTTGTTGCCAGGGAAAGATAAGTCACAGCCTTAAAAAGAAAGCAGATTTCCCAGCGTGCTTAAAAATACACATGACACAGTCAGATCAGCATTCTACATGGCTATAAATGCAACACAAACTGACTCATGTACATCTGCAATAGTTCAAAACTTCTACTGTCACACAGGCAGCAACACAGTCTAGTGTGAGATACACAAATACAAGTGGTGTGTGCTGATATGAACATTTCAACCAAATGAAGAGGTTTCAGTTCCCTTTCCCCCCCCCCAGTCCTAGCCCTAAAAGATGGGAATCAAATCACAATTACTCTGTTCTAGAGTGGTACAAAAATAAATCCACATCTATCTGAAGTGCTCAATTTAACTCCTAAAGGAACACATCTCACAGCACCCAGCTCTTCTTCCACACCACTGTGATGCTGTTTCATTGGATTTATCTTCTGTTTTATTCTGGTGTATTGGGGGGAAGTAGTAGGAACCAATAACTGATTAAAAAAAAAAAAGTATCACTGTTCTATCTTACAGTCTTTTGTTTGTTTTTAAATAGGAAAGTTTTCCTCCTCTCTATTGACAGCATTATTATGTTAATAAAGCCGAAGAGAATTACAAATCCAGGACTAAGATTTAGGGATACACAGGAGAAGTGCCATGGCAATATCAACGTGATAGAAACCTTCTTACCTATGTCTCAAGGACTCTGAGAAAATCTAGTCTTTTTACTTCACTTTAATATTGAATATTCAAAGCAACACTCAATGTTCCCCACTGATTTCTCAGAAATTACTCAAAGTACTTGCTTACACCACAGTTGTAATTAACAACCATGATTCCCTTCCACCTATTCACACTGTGGGTGCACTGATCTCAGCCTGCCCAACAACAGATCCAGAAGGAAAACAGCAGCCACTACCTCAAACAAGTAATTCTGATGCTCCTGGAGAGTCATTAGTATTACTTATAAAGTCACAACTTGGTATTCTAATAACCATCCATTTTATTAATCCATTAGCAAACAGCTATGAAAGCAACTGAACACAAAAAATTAACCTTTTTTTCTGCCAGACAACCCTCAAACGGACATCAGCTTGAAGAATTTACCCATAGCTTAATGATTAGCAATCTCAATAGATATCACCAGCTGTAAATTTGCAAAACACTTTTCCTACAAGACACTATCTGCCCTTCTCACAGAGCTATAGCATCTGCTGTTAGTTCACAACTATTTACAGGATGTGACTGATCAGCCAAATAGCTTGAACTGATGAACAGGGAAAGGAAAATTAGCAGTGTCAAGGCAGAGTGAAAGAAAATTAAAACACTTCCATCCTTGTTTCAAATACACTAAGCACGAAATCCTTTAAAATTAAGGCAAGTAGCACAAGCCCTAGACTCTGGGAATAAAGCTTTCAAATTGACTCCTAGAGAAACTTTCAGTAGTTGTTGGCAGTCTTTATATGGCCAGAAGAATCAAGGGCTTTTATGTGGGTGTTTTCTTTTCTGTGGAGCCAAAGCATTTTGCATTGCAGTTCCAACTTATTTTAACCACAGAAACGAAATGAGAACGTAAACAGGACTGAGCACAGAAACTTCTGAATCAACAATCGGTTTTCCTTATTTATACAAACTGCCACAGACTACCTAAAAGCCATATTGACTCCGAAATGTGCCCGTGTCACAAGTTACTGAAAAAGAAAAGGTCAGCATAAAACTACTTATTCACGGAGCCAAGAGGTAAATTAGGAATACGGGACGGCCTGGCAAGGACCTCCAACAGCTGAAAGCACCAAACCCAACTAGTTTCAGGCCACCTTCCAATGCTGTAAAGGCCAGGAGGGAGGATGGCTGCTGTGCCCCGAACACCGCCCGAGGCCAGCGCAGCGCGCCCCTGTCCCACCTTTCTTCCGCCCAATGGTCCATTCTCTCTTCAGCAGCAGGACGTGCGGCTCTGCCTCATCAGCACCCAGCCGGATGAGCTTCCCCCAGGGCTGCGGCTGCTGCTGGCTCTGCTCGCCTCCTTCCGACTGCTCCATTTGGATTCACATCTGACAAAAACAAACAAAGCGAACCCAAACCCCATCATCACACGGCACCCAGGGGGGCACAGCGTTCCCTGGCACCCCCGGAGGCCGGGCCCTGCGCGCCGCTGCTCCGCAGCCCCCTCGCACCCCCAGGGGCTCCCCAGGCCCCGCCGCTCCCTTTTGTGCGGCGCTGCCAAACCCTCCCTCCCCCTC